>WHPZ01588469.1:0-11322 GCA_016617965.1 Macrosiphum rosae
ATTGCGTAATATGTTTTAATTGCGTTTGTGTCTTACACCCAAGTATGAGCTTACCTGATATACCTATTCATTTTACAAGTTTATTTAAATATAAGTGTATTATTCATATATTACAATAGCTTAGTTTAGTATGTAATAAGTCCCAAATATAGTGTAATATAATATATTTCCATAGTATACTGGATAATACTATGTATTATGTATATACAATACATATGTCATACATATTCATTACACGTACATGCACACATGCAATACATAAATAATACGTCATAAAACCCTTTCGATCTTCGACACAAATTCTCTAATGGCAGTACTTTCGATACACAGTAGTACAGTACAATATAAAATCCTAATCGCTTGTGAGTTGTGATACCTTAACGTTATACTAATCGAAACACATCAACAAAGGAAATTAATACATAGGAAAGGTTCAACCTATATAAAAATTGGATAAAATCGACACACGAGACAGTCTCTTGGTAAAAATCCTCAATTAACTTTGTCCAATTCGAACATCCTGTATGATCGTATATTTAAAATCTTGAATTATTAACTAAATCAATTTGTTAATGATTTATCTCCACTTCACTCCTTATTTACTTAGCCATAGAATAAAATGTTTATTGAATATTATTGTAATATAATATACCTATAGTGTTATAACTATTTGATATAACTGTTATTAGGTCATAACTCATAAACATAATTATCTATTTAGTATATAAGTACCTATAGTATTATGTGATGACTAATGTAAATTACATTCAGTTGGCGATCAACAATGTACGGTAGCCATAAATGATTTTTAAGAGCTGTTGTGGTACGGACATCATATTTTGATAAGCAGTACAGCCCACGACTATCCAGTATCCACTATCCAAAAGTAGGGTATTATAATATTATGTTTGTTTTAATAAAATAAAAGTATTTCCAACCGCATAAACATTGTGTTATCATTTTGGATTTCCATGCAACCGTTTGAAATTCGACAGTTAAAATGAAATAGTGCTAGGTTATTAGTATAATGTGAGTCGATAACAAATTGTCTAAAAAAAACTAAATTTTTCTATGTTATAAACATATAAGCAATACACTAAAACGGTAATCTTATGCAGTCGTACCTCATTAAAATTCAACATTGCCGGCAAGGTTACCTTTTAGATATTATGGGTCATTAATTAGCTTGACAAACGTTACAACAATCAATAGGTAGGTATGGAAAAGTGCCGCACTGGCGCCTTATGTATAGGCTCACTGTGTATACAGGCAGTTGACTTGATCGATTTGAACAAATATATTTTGTATTTTTATCCTAGTTGTAAAATATAATTCATTAAATTAATTTATACTAAACTAATATTCAATTTAAATGTGTCTACTTTCAATATTCAGTGTTTAATAATTAATGTAACATAAGTTTGTTAAAAAAAAATCAATGATTTCATGGAATAAATATTTAAAATGTTTAAATATTTTATTACCCATTAAAGAACTAGCACAAAACTTATCATCAGTCACAAATGGTTCAAATCCGTTAGTATACATATTCCGGCAAGAACTATGGTCAATCGTCAATGTATGGTTAAGATGTTTGATGTTTCTAATAAAATAGGACTTGAAACACCTTTCCGTTCTTCCCCAACCAACAATCTGTAAAAGTATAAAACAGTTTTAAATTGTACAGTTATAATTATTATCGTATAAAATTACAGTTTCTATTATATATGTAATTTTCATTCTAAGCAAAGTGATTAATGTATTGATTTTACTATCATGTTTTTTTTTCTACTGTCTAAACTTAATTTGTTTTAGTTACTATAATTAATGCTTTGATTTTAAACTGTAGCTCATCATTACTGATAGAAAATCGAATCTAGTTACTAATTAGTACTTTTGAGAGGTCAATATGGACAATTCACAATAGTTTTCAAAAACAATTTAAAAAAGAAAGTTAAGGAAAAACCGGTTTTTGACAACATCTATTCAGTTTTTATATGTACCAAAAAAATTAATAACCGCAGAAACTTCAGATGTTCATCAGATGTTTATATTACTATTTTCTATATATTGACTATTTTTGAGGGATTAGAGGGAATAGAGAATTTCGATTTGTGTTAGTTTTTTTTTAATTAGTGTGGATAAAAAAATTTTTGCTCTATCAAATCACTTCAGAAGGAACAATACAAGGTTCCCCATAAAACAGTCACTAAAATTCGCAAATTATTTTTAGTAAGAAATTAAAAAATATTACAAATGTATATCAAAGAATTGAAAATTTAATACAAAACTTATAATAAATATTCCTACCTACATTATACATGGTTAGGTACTCATAAAGGGTTACAAATAATGTTAAAAAAAATTAAGATAGATGGGCATAATCTCTTTTAAAATTTAACATAATTCATCAAAATCTTGAAAATGTATAAATTATTTTGTAAAGAAAATGTATAAAATGTTCAGTTTTTATAGTTAAGGATTGAGAATTTAAAATGCAGTGTATTATAAATAGTTCTACTGTCATGAAAAAAATCTTAAAAAATAAATATACTTATTTTTTTTATCATTATTTTAAGTAAAAAATTGAAAATTGGATGAAATTAGATGTTTAAACAAATACCAATGAACTCAATAATCTTATTGTAATTTAAAAGTATTATTATAAAATAAGCATACTGACGACCGTCTTTTGTATTACATTTTAAAATCTTAGATTTAAAAAGAAAAATTTTTACGAATTCTTAACTCAAAATAAATTGCTAATTTTCGTGATTTTTCCATATTTTGTCAATTTTTCAACTTAAAATGCTTATAAATAAAAACTGTGACTAAAGATTTTTAATGTTTTTCATCTGCCTTTGAAATAATATACTGGGAGAGTGGGAGCCTTCTATAAAATTTTGAAACTTTTTTAACCAACAAATAAAATGTTATTGATATCTTTAGAAAAAAACTATTAAAAAATGGAAAATGAAAATGTTCCTAATCAGTTCAAGACAAACAAAAATATTTTGAAGATTTTATGGTATATATAAAATGCAAATATAAACAATCAGTGAAAATGTCATGTATATACGTTCCTTTGTTTTAGAGTTAGGTACACTAAAAATCAAAATCGATTTTTTGGAAAACCTGTTTTGCCTAAAAATTCCAGTTTTTCCTTAATTTTAATGTTGTTTTTTCTCTGCGCTCGTGAAAACTAATGGGAATTTTAAAATTTGACCTCCTGAATGCACCAACTAGATTCTTTTTCCCATCGAACAAGATACTGTTGAAGAAAATCGAAGCAGTTTTACTGCCCCAAACCGTGATGACAGACACAAAAAAAAATTAAAATAAAAAAATAAAAAAAAACACACATCATTATAAAATCAATACATTCATCGTTCCACTCAGAATCTAAAATGCTGAATCGAACCCATATACATTATATTATTATTTATTAGTTATTACTATAATAATCAAAGCTGTCACTTGTCAAGCCAATTAGTTTCTCTCCGTAAATACACATCATGTAATTTTTACCAATGCGCCTCGTATTCTCGTCCGAAGGACAGGTCAGGTTGACGACCAAAGCCTCAGAGTTAGGACAATCAGTCAAGGAGTAAATTTGTAGGCCTATTGGAAAACGTTCGGTAATATTATTGTTGTCATATTTCCTCTTTGGCTGTTTAGTTTTTTAACCATTTTTTTACAATTGATGAATCAAAGTTTAATGTATTCAAATTAGTTAAAAATTATATTCACCGTGAAGCTAAGCTTGTAAAATGAGTACAACACGACAGTGTTGTTATTTCTATCTCTTGGTTAGAACTACCGAGAAGTTTAATTTTTTGTGAGCACCGCACGCTCGGATCTCGAATGAGTTGCATACTCTTCTCCCCACGCTAAACGCTCAATGATAATCATAAATCAATAATGACTATAGTTATTTTTTCGTCACCAGGGCTTCTGAAAACAAGTCATTTTTAAGGGGTATGAATGCCGACTGTTTCTAAGGAGTTGAACATAATACATTTTCATATAATTTTTCAATACTATTCATACCTACCCCTTATATTGTGTTTTATTTCTATGCTTTCGGTTACTTCTACTCTCAACTAATCACCCGCATTGCACATATTACGTACACTCATAAACATGTCATTTAGTCGGGTAAAATTGACCACTTTCCCTCAGCGGCTGTTTCCGGAATTTAATAGATGTACCTGCAGTTGCCCTCACATATTATATACACGATGACAATACCAACCCGTAAAAAAGAGAGGCAAATATGTATATATCAATAAAAATTCATAGGATAAAATAATAAATACGCAACCACATACACATGCCATTTAGTCATTAGATCAAAATATTCAAAATCTATGGACGAGAAATGGCTATACGCCTGCCAATATTTTAGGAATTCCAATGGTACGATTCAAATAATGTAAAGGTGTTTGATGCACATATAAGATTGCTTTGCATCAGTTAGGAGCTCTTTTCCATTTTGGCAAATTCTTGACGGGAATATACGTTTTACATTTTTATATTTAATATATTAAAAATTATTCAATATATAGAACACAATATTATGCTCCTATCGATGTAAAATAAACTTTTTTATCAATTCAAAAATCTTTACATTTTTTTAACGTTTAATGATATGCAATATTTTTATATTATTTGTATGTATCTGAAAATAATATGCTACAATGATATTTCTATATAATTATATAATGTACTCCATTCAAGACGTGTAGACACTTGTGATATGCACATAGGATCTCAATATTGTATAATCAAATATATTCACTTCTTAATTTGGGTAGGAGGCGGAAGGCGGAGTGATAAGACATTTTATTATGCATTACGAAATAACATCAATTTGTTAGTTCCAAAGGGTGTCAATATTATTTTAAACGTGAAGTGGTAATTTCAGTAGGTATGACTATTATAAAATGAAAAAAAAATTTTCCTATGTACATTATTGTACAATAATTATGGATCATTTTTAGGGTACCACAAAATTAATAATAATTATAAATACCTATTTATTTATTATTATGTATCAAATCATTATATAATTATTACATATTGTGTTACTATATTTTTTATTATCTTTCAAATTATAACAAAATAAAAACATAAAAAAAAATAAAACTGAACATACTATAAATATTACAAAAGGATCTGTATTCTTTATAGTATAGATTAATATTTATATTAAAACAATTATGGTACAACAAAACTAATAAAAAAAA
This sequence comes from Macrosiphum rosae, assembly GCA_016617965.1. Lineage (NCBI taxonomy): Eukaryota > Metazoa > Arthropoda > Insecta > Hemiptera > Aphididae > Macrosiphum > Macrosiphum rosae. The sequence continues at coordinate 5,250 of WHPZ01588469.1, forward strand.
AAAATACAAATGAGGACTATATATTATCATAAATCAGGTAGGTAGGTATTGATTGTACAATGGTGAACTAGCATTATTTGTTGGAACGACATCTTATTACTATTTCTAATGAATTATGTTTGAGTAAGTTCTGTATTGTAATTTGTAAGTTTTAACAATTACTGATTTTAATATAATGAGTTCGATTTTTGGTTATGATGATTATAGTTTGTTTATGTTTATAGAAAAGTGTCCTCCCCTACTATCATCTATATCATATAGAATGATACATACATATTGAATGTACCCTAAAATCTAAATGGTAATAATGCTAATTAGCTAATTGCTATAATCCAATCCGATACAATAGAAACACCATAATGGAAGCCAATATATAGTGAACCAAATTGATAAGAACATATTCCACTAGAATTACTTTGCCAGTCTAATGGAATGTGGAATAAACAACTATATATATGTAATACATGTAATTGTATTTTTTATTTCATAAAGATAAGTCTTTAATTTCTATAAATATTACTAATTTCCTTAACTTTTATTGTATCTTTACTGTGCTATTATCATTCATTTTTATATTAAAATATTATTTTAAATTGCGGTAAAGTATATAACATAAGCAAAATATTGATAAACAATGGTGAAAAAGCACCTGTTGGAACGGCACCTTGGAATGTTGGAATATATCGATTAAATAAAAGAAATTCAAATCATGACTTTAGATGAGTGGAGGATCAATTATTGCTCCAAAATTAATAGTTCCTGGTAAAATCTTCGTGCAGCGAATATAATAAAAATAAAAATTAATTAAATATAATTTAAAGTGAATTACTGTACCTATCACTATCGACTGCTGTCCATTTATATGTAAAAAGCAAATAACGTGAGATTCTGCACTAAAGTTTGCATACATTTTGGCATGTTACAATACATAAATAAAACAACTGGGCAAGTGAATACCACTCTGATGTACAGGTTACGAGTAAAGATGTAGCGATGAGTGAGTGAGTGAGTGTTATTTGGCTTATATATGATATATGTGGGTACATTACAAAATAAGTACATACGTACATACGTCTAATTAATTTTAATGAACAATTATAAGAACTGTTAAAAATTGTTACACATAAGAAAAATACTAATTATGCAAAATATACAAATACCTATATATTTCAATTACAATTGAAATAACATTACTTTAATTATATTTGACTTTGTTATAATGGTCCAACGAATCCATTGAATGTGGTAAGTACTTAACTTCTGGGGAAACTGCAATTGAATTTTTCAGTTCTGGATCCTTGACACTCATTATTTCGGTTAAATAATACAAATTAGAGTCTAAAAAGCATGAGCCTGAAGCGCCATCTCCCTCGTCCACACCATGTCCTGAAACTAAAAATATTTTATAATAATACTACATTTTATCATACTACTGCTATTGAGTAGTAGGTGCAATATAAATTTATCTTTTTATTATTACAAATTATGTATAGGCACCTACTAATTACTATATTACAATATATGTGATATTATAGTACCTACAACATGTGGCAGATGTGGTTTGAAACTATAATATTTAGTGGTGTCATGATGTACACACATTTTCAATTAAAATATTGCATGTAACATTTGTATACACACATTAGATACATGTAGTAGATATATTATAATTAAGTACCTGTTGAGTTTAGACCGGAGATTCCTAAACTTTTTTCCCCATAGTGCCAATTATTTCAATTTTCGTAGAGCCTTAATAATTAATATTATGTTTTTATAAATGTATCGATTTATTTTTGATAGCTTACACGGAGCTACTCACTTGTAGAGTGTTTACTATGTACCTAGTGAACATTTTTAAAATAAAGTACGTGTAAAGTTTGTTTTATTTATATCTTTATTTCTTTAATAATGACAATATAAGGGTCAGACTGGGCCGGCGGGATACCGGGAACTTTCTCAATGGCCCACTGTTCAAAAATAATTTATTATTATTATATACTTATAATAAATCGTTATAAATATAAATTATAATTATTTTGTATTTTTGTATCAAAAAGCGTGAGTGTGAAAAAGTGTTTGTATCAGATGTTTAAGATTTTATATAGATTTCGGTTCGGCAGATAATAAACTCCCGATTATAATAATCAATGCGTCACCAGCAATTATTATTATTTATAACTAAGGCACGTCCGGGCTTAAATACAAATTGCATTTTTTCTTAATTTTCTAAGCCATTGCTTTTTAAGCAAAACATTTATTTCATATATCAACATACTGAAATATGAAATTTTTATTTAGCATTTCAAACTGTGAGGGAGTATTGAATGTATTGGTTTTACAATGATGTGTGTTTTTTTTTCATAATAAAAAAAACTATTATTACGTGTGACATTAAAAGAATTCAACCTATGAAAAAAATGGCACCAGACGTACGCACGCTTTGTAGTTTGTTTGATAGATTTGTAAAAATAAATTTTGTATTCTTATTTATTATATTAATATTGTACAATAGATTTATTAATTGATTCATTTAATACAAATTAGGTTAATCTTCACATTTAAATGTGTCCTAGGTATGATCTTCAATACTCAGTGTTTACAAATGTACGTTAAGTTTGTTAAATCAATGATTTAATCGTATTAATCTTTAAATAATTTATTACCCACCCACTTTTTTTATTTATGTATGGTAATATATTCCAAAATATTGTATTTATGCAAACTTTTGTAGTCTGTAGATAATATCACGGCATTTGCTCTTTGCATACAACGGTCGATAGTGATAGTTAACAGTGTAAATGTTTAAACATTGTATTACCCAAAGCAGGACAGCCACAAAACTTATTAACAGTCACTGTAATTAAATCACAATAATATTATTTAAATAATACTACAAAATAACCTTTTCTTGATCTCCGTTGACTATATTGTATTCACCATTCCAATTAACACAGACAAGTACAACACCATTCCTAAAAGAAACTTTTTTTTATAATACAATAATAGCTATATCTTCAGCATGAAATCCATAGGAATAACATAATCCATAACAACCTTCTTTCGAGTGAACCATATCCACCTGCACATTAATTGTTTTAATTTATGTTATATAATATGTCATACAAATTATTTGTAAGCTTTGAATTATTCATAACTTACATTGGTTATTTGAGGAAATTCGAAGTCCTTAATTATTGTAAAGTTTCTATGTTTTCCAACTTTATGGTCAATAATAGATATATTATTAGATAATATACCTTTTTCCAAAAACAATGAGCCTCTAAAAATAATATTTATTTAATTTTCATTATTTCTTAAATTTTTTGTACAAAGACTTTACCAGAAACGACCAAGTTTGAAGCAATAATTGATCCTCCACGCATATCAAATAATGATTGGAATTTGTTTTATTTAATCGACATATTCTAACATTCTAAGGTGTCGTTCCAACAAGTGCTTTTTCACCATTGTTTATCAATATTTTGCTAATGTTATATACTTTACAGCAATTTAAAATAATATTTGAATATAAAAATGAATGATAATAGCATAGTAAGGATATAGTAAAAGTTAAGTAAATTAGTAACATTTATATAAATTAAAGACTTATATTTATAAGATAAAAAATACAATTACATGTATTGCATCTGTATAGCTGCTTATTTCACCATTAGGCTGACAAAATAGTTCTAGTGTAGTACTTTCTTGTCCATTTTGGTGTAAAATATGTTGGCTTACATAATGGTATTGTCCGGCGAGATAAAATCTCACGAGAACCTTCATTAGAATGTACAACTCCTTCGACAGTCGGTAAAACGCATGAATTCAGTGTATTCTGTCAAAATATTAAATATTAAAAAAATTTATTCTTCCTAAAATATGTTAGTTTGGAATCAGAAGTTGTTATTAAAGAAACCAAGCCCATACATTAAATTAAAAATTTTAATTGATACCTAAAATGAAATATATTTACGTATTTACATTACATTATAATTTCAAGAATATATGGAACATTGTATTTATGTCTATAAACCTAAGACTTTATTGTTATTTATTCTACTGCAGAAACTCGTTATCCCAGTTAAAAAATAAGAATTATAGTGTAAAAAGCTTAAGCTTTGGAAGTTAACGCCATCAACTTCTCCTTGTCCTGAAACAAGCGGTATTTTATGCATACCAAAATGACGAATTATTATTATTATTATTAAATTACTGGTACATAATATATTGTAATATATTATTCAAAACTCTACACTTTAGGTGTATAATTTATTTATTAAACTGATTTGGTATATTTAATATTTTAATGTAATGAAAATTATACTATAAAAATGTCTTGAAAACATAGTTTTATTTTTATTACTATATTGTTAACACTGGTATTACGTACATGAATATATTAACCAAGAATGCGTCACCTACATTGTCAATGTTGAACTTAGATTAAATCAAATATATTTAAAAATTATAAACAACGGATGTGTATACATTTAAGTTATATTTATATAAAATGAAAGTGTGTGGGGATGAGCAAACTGGTTTGAGCAGCCGCGATGAATCGACGGCGTTGTGGATGTCATCGGGTAATGCCTTCTTACAGGCGATCGATGGAGTACGGTTACTGACCCAGAGATGATAGTGGACTGCATTTGATGAGAACGGAAGAGTGTATGAATTTAGAAAAATAACACAATATTGTGCTGGCAAATAAATGGTGAGTCGGAATTGACGGAATATACACCGCCGATAATAAGTATAAGACAGGTACCTATACAATTATAATTGTAACACGAAATTTCGATGGTTAAAAATTAAAATTAAATAACGAACTATCGTGTCGTGTCACTGTGTCAGTGGTGATAATATATCTCGCTAGTCAGACGAACATAATATAATAACATAATAACATCATACGATTGATAATAAAATAATATATTATATATTTATATAATATGGGGGCAATGACAATGTTATATAATAGAGCTACGACGGGCAAAGTACCTATTACATAAGTCACAAATGACCTAACCTTTTCGAGGAGACTCGGGCTGTAGTTGGCGGGAACCATGATGACCCCGTAATGTGGGACGCAGATGGCTGGTGGGCGTCAACTGGAGTACTGTACTACTGTCTGGAGGGTTGCACAAAGGCCTTATGAAAAGGCACAGGCCGTTATCCACACTAACGCACTGTTGTGTGGATGGGTGCTTAGCCAGCACAATTATAAGCGCCCGCGGTTGTAAATCAAGGACACTTTTGAGACTTACGACTACGGATTTTAATACACTTCATCCAACCTAGTGTGGTTGGCCATAAGTATACTCGGATGAAGCGGTAAGCATTACGGCGGTGGGACTCGACCGGAGTACATTTTGAGCACATTCGACCGGAACAATATTATAATATCGTTGTCACGAACACAAATTCGACGGTACGAACGGTTCAAGAAACCAGACCAGACTAATAGGCCGCGGGGTACTAGGCCGTACGATAGATTGCAACTGGTCAGGCAAGGCGAGGCACGCGGGACATTGATAGTCTCGGAGCGTGACCTAGACCCGGATCTCGGTGAAAATCGGCAAGTAATAATATTATATAGTATTGTGTGCCGCCGAGACGGCTTATCGAGCACCAACAACACATAGAAGTTATATAATGACACTAAAAATTGTTTACAGTACATGTTCTACTTCTAACACTGACTATATCTGCAGAGAATTTATTAATTTTCAACTTCATAAGACAACGCTATAAAATAAACGATAATAATATTACTACATTACTTGTGTTCAAGAAACATAATAATACTATAGGGTCTTCTAAAAATTATTAACCATTCGTATGATGATGGTATGTAGTCAGTTTGTAATTATGTACATTGAACTATATGCGATCCCAATATGATCGATAAATGGTCAAACTCTTTAAATATGTTGCAGAGATAAAATTATGATTTACCTGCTAACATTTTAGATTCTGAGTGGAACGATGAATGTATTGATTTTACAATGATGTGTGTTTTTATATTTTTTTTTTTATTTTTGTGTCTGTGTACACGATAAGTAGTCGAAAT
>WHPZ01588470.1:0-11591 GCA_016617965.1 Macrosiphum rosae
TTTTGATAAAGGTAGATAATCTTATAAGGAATCTTGTATTACATTTTAAAATCTTAGATTTAAAAAGAAAAATTTTTACAAATTCTTAACTCAAAATAATTTGCTAGTGATTTTTCCATATTTTGTCAATTTTTGAACTTTAAATGCTTATAAAAAAAAAAAAAACTGTGACTAACGATTTTTAATATTTTTCATCTGCCTTTGAAACAATATACTAGGACCCTTCTATTAAATTTTCAAGTTTTTTTAACCAACAAATAAAATTTTATTGATATTTCTAGAAAAAAAACTAAAAAAAAAATGAAAAATAAAAATGTCCCTAAACAGCTCAAAATAAATCAAAATATTTTGAAAATGTTATCGTGTATGGAAAAAGCAAATATAAACAACCAGTGAAAATTTCATGTATCTACGGTCATTTGTTTTAAAGTTACACCAAAAACCAAATTTAATTTTCTAAAAAATCGATTTTGCGTAACAATTCCCGTTTTTCCTTAATTTTTATGTTGTTTTTCCCGGCGCTTGTGAAAACTATTATGAATTTTAAATTTTGACCTCCTCAATGCACCAACAATATTCACTTTGCCATCGAACAAGATACTGAAGTCGAAAATCGAAGCACTATTTCGACTACTTATCATGTACAGACACAAAAATAAAAAAATAAATAAACACATATCATTGGAAAATCAATACATTCGTCGTTTCACTCAGAATCTAAAATATAATATTACAAAAATACCCATAATATATATTTTACTAATAGTTATAATATTATAAATAGTCGAGATAACACGGTTGATGATAATAGGTAGTCTTTGAAATATTTTGGTAGTCGATATAACACGGTTGTGCACCCAAAGTAGTCGAGATAACGCGTAAGTACCATTTTTTTTCAGGCAATATTGTCCGTTTTATATCAATATACGCAATTATCCGTTATCCGTTTCCAATCGTTTATCGTTTACCAATATGTTATCCGTTATCGATTTCAATCGTTTTTTGAATTGTTTAACGCGGTACTCATAACGTTATAAAAACGTTTTCAAGCCCTGGTTATAAGTGGGTGGCTGTAATGTATGGTGGTCAGTTTGAAGTCAAAGATATAATATTATCATTGAGTACGAGAAACGATTCTGAACGGAGACGGTCGATCGAAGGTCAAGTTAGTGCCCCGAGGATTCTTGGACAACTAAGTTTTCGTATTCCTAGTAACACTAGGCTTCAGAGTACTTTCTACACGTCTACCAATCAATCCAACTTCTCCAGGAATGCCACACTTTTAAGAATGATGCACAATTTAAATAACTGTTTTGGGTATTAACCTAACCTTATTTAGTGGTTCTAATATGAATTAAGGAGGGTCACTTTATTTTTTTCAGATTACCTCCATTCTTTGTTTTTATTTTAATTTTTTTTATTTGCTTTGTCAACAAATTAAGTCTTTCAAATTAGTATATGAGTTAAGTTAGTATAAGTTTGTTTCGTAAGTATTGTTAACTGTTTTTATCTTTTAGCATTGTATTCATTGTGTCTATTATGATGTATTTTAAAAATCCGTTTGGCGTTAATTATAATTATAAATAAATAAGTAAATAAATACAAATTGTATAACATAATATTTATATTGTTATTATTAACACGGTAGCCGTTAAGTTTAATTAATATTATTTGCATATTATTATCATATTTCTATGTTCGTACATAATAATATAACTGAGACATTTCAAGTAACCAAAAATCATATTTTTAAATTACAGAAAAATATCTAAATTCGTTAAATTTGAACATAATATCTATAAAAAAAAAAATGTGTTTTAAATTGTTTTAGATATTTTGGTCACAAAATAACCAACTTACGGGGAATGTTGTCTTTTTGAAGATATGTGTTTTTATATGTGTTCCTATGTTGATGAAATTGGATATTTAAACGAAAAATATGATTTTTCCATTTACGATTTATGTTATTTTCTTGTAATTGAAACTTTTTGACATTACGTACACATATTTATTATTATCATCTATACAAAGTGATATTTTCGAAATATTGAGGATTATTTTAATTTATTTTATCCATGGTCTATTCATACCGTTCTTAGTTAAGTCACGACGGGTATATTAATAAAAAAAATAAATATGAAATATTACCATCTTAATCGATTACCCGTTAACAATTTCCAAACTTAATTTGACTTAATTTGTATACTCCATCTCCGTTCAAATAAAAAATTCTCACTTCCATCTCCGTTCAAATAAAAAATTCTCACTTCCATTTCGCTCCACTAACTATTACGAACTTAATGGATCTATAATATAATGTACCACTTTATGTCTATTGCTAGTATATACTTAATCCCTTCTTTCTATTGTATTTAAAATTGTTTCACATTTGTATTTAATTTAAGTTATTTAGCCTATAATTTAGAGACTGCGTTAAATACGCCTCGTCTTTATTTTTTTTTCACTTTAAATTGGTTATTACTGAAATGACGCTGTAATGTCTTTGTGAAATACCTCCCATAACGGACACTCCCGAATAGCAGACAAAATGGCACACGTTTGTTTTCTAATTTAAATATTTATATAATATAAATATTATAAAATACATGATTTGTAATTTTTTTGGAAAAAATCGGTTCAACAATATTAATTATAATTATACCATATTACCAAGACAAAAATCAATTACTGTAAATTTTGTGTACAGGATAATCCAAAAAAAAATAATTATTAATTTTATTATGATATAAAAATGTTTGTAAAATGTCACATCTATTTTGCTCCACTAATTATGACGAACTCGATTAGTAAAGGAAAACTTAATTAACAATTATGTTGGTACTAAAACTACCTTCTTCCATTTGTTTTTAAAATTCTTTTTCTTTTGTATATAATTTAACTTACATTTTTCTCTGCTTACCTATTTACTTGTCTCGTCTTTTTTTATTTCATGTTAAAAGGCTTTTTACGTCATAATATCATTGTAAAATACTATACTTGTTGAATATTCATAAAAGCCTATTTTTTATATAATATAATTAAATACAATATTATCATATATTAATAAAATATTATATGTATGACTAGGGACTTATAGGATTTAGCATGTTTTTCAATACCTAGGTAATCATTTAAAACGTAGGTATAAGTTTTATAGAAATTTGTTTCATATTAGGCAAATACCTTATTTAAGAAAATTTATTTTATTTTGCATATTAACCTTTTTTTGTCCATATATATTTTTATAATGTATTTATGCATTATACTAAAATACAATATACATTATACATTACATATGACATATTATTTGTATATTGTATTTCATCTTTTATAACTAATTAATTATTATATATTATTTAATATGATTTTTTTAGAAATTTTAAGAAAAATCAACTAAAATGATAGATTATTATTTTACCAAAATTTTCTGGTGAAAGATAATTATCGCTCATTTACGTTTGAGAAACTGCAGTCACACCACACAATTAATCCTTTAGCAAAGAGTTTCACAACTATTCAATTATAAACACAATATGGATTTATAAATGAAAATTTTCGTTTTTTTTTTTTATTTGCTTAAATGCAAGCATTAAAAAAAAAAGATTGAGGAACAAAAATAAATACGCGTTAATTTTAATTTAAAAAAAATATATATATTTAAGAATTTTTGCATATTATTCAATAGTGTATGGTAAATTCTTTGGGCATAAAAGAATGCATTTTTTAAGCTGTTTTGGAGCATGAAGTCCCCAACCCTAATTATTGTACATGATATTTTTGGTAAAACCGGTTGAACATACCGTATTACCAAGACGAAAATCAATTACAAATAACAAAATAAATAAATTATAATAATAAACAAAAAATACCTAATTATGTTTGAAACAAATGAAGTAAAAACTTATAAATTTAAAGAATTCGTAAATAAAATATAATTGATATTTAAAAAAAAACTTGGCTATTCGTTATAATCGGCTTAAGAAACAATTAGACATAAGACCAAAAAATTAAAATTTTATATTTTAATAATTTTTTTTAAAAAAATCGGTGAGGTCGGGAAATGCTCGGTTCCAAAAATTTATTGATGGAAAATAATAATATTATTAAATATACTATATACTTGAATCACTAGCGCAAGACTGTTTCTTACGTATAAAATATTATATAAATATTAAAAAATATATTAAATGTGATGTATTTGGAAAAAATCAGTTTAGCCGCATTTCAAAAACAAATATCAAATAATATCAATAGTTGTTCGTAGTGATGTTAATAAATAATTACAAAATAACTACAGAAATAAAGCTTGAGACAACAAATTTATGCTCAACATTTTATTTTTTCGTTTTAAACTATAAATCTACCATTGAAATCCAATTTAACAGTCAATCGTTACAGTCGCAAGGTGAGGCTTTAAAATATATAGAAGAGCAAAACACGTGTTTACCTATACTTATACCTTGTAATTTTACGCTTTAAATCACATAAATTTTGTTTTTGATTATTCCAAAATCGGCCATAATTTGCTTTGAAATGACCTTAATTTACAATCTATTTCCGGCAGACGGACCTCTGGCCAGTGATATGTCTAATTTTATTGTACACGTTTTATGTTTACGATGAAATCGCAATAATCTTTTGTAGTATCTTTGTTATTTCCAACAGCGAATGTTACACGATTTGACGTTTTTCTTTTTATTAACCCACAGTTACGTCGGTAGTGAAAAACAAAAATATTATCACCAAATACTATTCGAAGTACAAGTTTGAGAAAAAAAAAAGACACACCGTCTCCGACTAGGTTTGTGATGAACAAAAAAATATTGTGTTATTTCGATCGGCCAATTATTATTATTATTATTATTCGTAATAAACGGTACACGAAACGATATTTACACGCAACCGCAACAGCCTATATGAACTTAAATGATAATATCTAAAGTTCAAGACTGATATAGCTATAAAACTATGGTTAGTACAAATTGTAGAGCTGTTTTTTTTATACTTAACTAATTTTGTACCCGGAGTTTGGCAGAAAGTGTCTGTTGGATATCACTCATTTTTCGTTGTTGTGTTATTATTATTATTATAAATACGTATGTTTATTTTTTAAGAATAATTTACCTTTTGGTGATGACTAACAACGAGATGTAGCAGAATGCGTAGATGCTTTATTTTCCCGTGGGAACATGTTGCAGGTCTTACAATGATGACAATGATGTGCTTTTGTTTTTTTTTTAACCTATAGGTACCTACATCTGGAGTCAAGAGAAAAAATATCACTATGTATTATTCGAAATACAAGTTTGGGGAAAAAAAAATCGAGATCATTATAAAGCACGTAGGCATCCTATAATCCTTATAAATATAGGTCACATATTATATTTTTACACACATTATCATACGTATTATACGTATTTTTTATAACGATCTATGGGTTGTGATAAAAAAAAAAAGACAATAATGCGTAAAGCAGTGTTGTTTCTCCGATAGGCCAATATTATTATTCATAATAAGCAATAAACGAAATAATATTTAACCGAAAATGAAAACAAATTAGGCGGTCTATACCGTCAAGTATAATATTTTAGTTTTTTTAACAATAATAATAATCCCAACAAAAACACACGGGCAGATGACATGAAAAAAACGCCAAGTACAAAAAAAAAAGCAGTTCTAAAAGTTATGATATATTTTTAAAGCTAAATCTTTGAACTTTAGATAACTTTGGGTATGTAGCTTGAGGACTTAATACCACCTGATTAGTAACACACACTATTTAAATGATAGTATACTACATTATGTATGCACTCATCGTGCTACAGTTATTTGTACATTTTTTATTTAAATCGACAAGATAAGTTAAATAATTGTATTACAACAAGTTCATAATATGCACTTAGCTATACAGTTATAGTACAACTTTTAAAGCTGTTTTTTAATCAGAGTTTGGCAGAATGAATTATTTGGGATATCACAGATTTTTTTTTTTTGTGTTATTATTATATAATATAATATCTGTGTAAATTTTAAGTATAATCTACCTTTCAGTGATAATTTACAGCAAGGCAAGTCTGAATCCATTGATACTTTAGTTTTTTGCGTTGTCTTTTTAAAACTGTTTCATAAAATATGTTCATTTTTTTTTTTTTTTTTGTTATTCAATATGGTACCTACCTATGTGATAAAAAAATAAAATGTGTTGTTTCGATCGCTCGGTATTATTCGTTAAAAACGGTAAACGAAATATTTGACCGAAAATTAAAACGAATCAAACGGTCTGTTAAGTATAGAATTTTAGATTTTTAACGATAGTAATAATGTTGTTATACGAAATTACATTACCTTCCAAGTCTTCGCAACACTATTGATTGAACTTATGTAGTCTTTATTTAGGAAATAATATGTCTGTTCCGAACAACTAAAAAAAAATACGAAAACCGCACAACTCGAGAGTAATGAGTTCATCTCGACGATTATACGGTTTTTTGTTGTTTTTTTTCTCGAACTCTAAATTGGAAACGCTCTTGTCATACGATTGTCCGTCGTACGAAATATCATATTATAACAACTGACATATTGTGTACGAAATGTGATGATTGAAGAAGCCACCTGAAGGGTCTGCGCGATAATATTATTTGTTTATTACCATCCGGCGTATCGTGTTATTATTACAGTGTATTACGACCACGGTTCAAGTGCGAAACGATGCGCTTCAATTTTTTTTTCTCGTACACTGTAACGCAATGAATGTTTTGTTGGACGTGTTAGACAATAATATTATCCACTAGTGTTTACCCACTTTCAATTACCGCATTATGTGTCATTCGAGTTTTATTCTGTAATCTGTTTAATCATGTTGTACACCTTGGTTGGTAAATATAAAATATACCCTTGTTAGCCAGTGTCGTATTTACAGGACACGATCTGGCCCCCAAATCTGGGCAAGGTAATGATATTTTTTAACTCAGTTATGTTGAGGTAATACGTTTTTTTTTTCAATTGATTAAAAGTTAAATTAATAGACATTTGTATACATCAGTTAAGTTAAATTGAGTTATACTGTTAACATATCTTCGTATAATAAACTAATATTATCATAAAAAAAAAAATGCATTTATGAGGTGTAATAAGTGATAATCACTTGAATAGTAATCGTCATTCATAGGTACCCGTATTACTCTATTCAAATAATCTGCGATAATCATTATTGTACTAATAAAAAATAATTAATAACTAATGAGTAATGAATATGTGTTTTGATTTATAAATATAGTTCAACACATCGACGTCTTCATACGGGTGACTCATCTTACCCCTTTATTAATATTTATAAGTAACTTACTAATACAATATATAAGTTTTTATCTTTAAACATAAATACGAAGTTCTTTATAAATATATAGGTACTTTTTTCTTATAATATTTTCTATATTCCGGGAACTTATAACAATAACTATAAACCGAAAATCCGTAATAAACAAAATATTTTTCTGGATAATGGGAATATTCAAAGTTAATTTAATTGGGAAAATAAATAAAAATATGAGTTGATTTTAAGTTAATTTAGAGACAAAATGAGGTAAGTTAAAGTTAATTAAAACACCGAACTAGTAAGTTAAGTCAATAAGTTTATATTAACTAAAGTTCTAACTTAACTTCTAACTTATTAACTCGTTAATGCCCGGCCTTGGATCTGGGTGGTATATCCATGATATAGAATTTATATTTCACCCCTACAGAACCATTCTTATTTTATTTTTTACTTAATTTCAATTCTGTTTTTTCGTTTCAGTGTTCACTCTTATATTCATAGGCGATTCGTACATTCTACCTCTTATCTCTAGTTAGATCTCATCCCGCAGCAGTTTACATTTTTACTTTCACAAAGTCGATATGTTGATTTTGTTTTTTTTTTCACTTCAGAAACACTAAATGGTTATTTGACAGAGGGAAATGCCAACGGGAAATCCATTTGGGTTTAGATGAACCGTTGGATGCAATGTGCCAGAAACCCTGAAGTATAGATATTATTTTGTGATATAAAAAATGAAACAAAGAATTTGAAAATCAAAAATCGTACCTAAGATAAGTATACCAAACGTCATGTCGAATATCATAACATGTTTCAAGCAAAACCATAGCATATATAACTATATAAGTGCACCTTGCTAATTGTACAATCACAAAAACCTAGCAATTTGCAAAGCATTGCCGTGTCAGCTAGTGTAATGTAATTAGAGTTCTGAATTTGAAATACTTCACTTGAAATAAACTTTTAGATGTAACGCGTTATTTGCATAAATTAAATATTTCTTGAAAATAAATTTATAATATTTTAAGACCACAAAAGTGACGAATAAAGGCACCCGGAGAAGAATGAACACTTTATTCGGATGCCGGAGCGGTTCCCGACAACGATTTTCAAATGGAAATTTACAAACTAAATTCCGAATTTTAACAGTCAAACAACCAAACCCTGAGATTAAAAATTAAGAAATATTATATATAAAAACATAAATGAACAAATTTAAAAAAAAATTAAATAAACAAATTGACAATATTTGTTATACCATTTTAATAAAATAATATATCAAAAAAAAAACAAAGAAACATTATGTTTATATATTATTATTATTGTTCATTTTATCTTTATATTCAAATAACTGCAATTAAAAAACATCACGACCTACCTACCTGTTTTGGAACCAAAAAACACAATTTTCAACAATAGGTACCTCGCTATAATATGTAAACAGTCCCGAATCTGTATAAAACGGGAAGGGAAATTGAAAATACTTTTAAATTCGGATACGCAGCTGAAGTATATGCGTCATGTAATAATTTCTAGTCTACAGAACACATCTTATGGGAAAATGTATTAATATTTCGACAGAGCGGTGTTGTAGTGTTGGTGTGGTATTCCATTAGCGAAATTTGGCGAATGTTTTGCTTTTTTACGTTTTTGTGTGTACCTATACCCTCCAACGACCTATCTATTTTTTAATCCCGTTATGATTTCAGTGTTCGTCAAAACTAAAAAATAAATAAGTAGGTATATACAAGTAAAATCCATCGGCTATAGAAATTGTATTTTTTAAAGTGCTCCTTTGTGCGAACGCAGTCGTGTCGTAGTTATTAATAACAACACTCGAATAATGCAAACAACGCTCAAGACTCGTTGGGCGCGTTAAGGCCGTGTGCTATTATTAAAAAAAAATAAAATAAACAGTATTACACATCGAAACCGCGTAGGCACCTATAATTATTGTTTTATTATAACCATCGAGTCGATAGTAATAATAACTAGTAATAATATCTTTTCAACAATAATATTATTATGATTTATGTTGTTATTAGTGTACGAAGATATAAACCGTTTTCGGCGAGAGGTTAAAAACTGATATTTGTTTGCACACATTTCGACCGTAACGGCGGACTGGTCGTTATAACAATATCGTAACGTGAAATTTAAAGAAAATAATATTATAATCGATCGGCCATCGCTCTATTATAATAATATTTTCTAAGTGTATTATATATACATACGAAGTAAGTTGTGTTTTAAAGTCGTACAAGAATAAAATATAGCCTACCCAAATTTCGTCGAACATAATATTATTTCAATGATACGATTGATTTTCAAAATTAAATTTATGCGAAAAGAGGGTGATGGTCGATTGACCGGTGGCGATTGTTTCGAGTGAGACTGAATTTGAATAATTCACCAAAGAAAATGTGTGCAATAATTATTATTATTTTTTAGTTTGTAAGAATTTTCCCATAGCACGGTGTGCAATAAAATTAATGTAAATTAAAATATTATAAAACCTTAATGCGTTTAATGTAAACATACGCTATACAAGATGATTTTTTAAGCATGCTCACCCTTATTTTTCCACAAATAGTACATTTATTCAAATTCTGATTTTAAGAATATATAAGTAGGTATATGTTTAGGTACCTAAAATCCATATTTTTGAATTAATAAGATATTTTCTACTGCCTACTATTAAAGAGTACCTTATGGCGAAAAAACTTATATTTTTTCAAATAAGAACACATATTTATTTACTGAAAATTATTTTGTGGATGATATCATTGAAAAAAAATTTTGATGTATAGAAATAGTCTACTTTGTAATGAGAAGTTTCTGAGTTATACAAATGCTTATACTAAGGATAATAATAATAATACTCGTTGTGTATAGTATTTATTGTACTTGCACCATTCTTACAATTTTTATTATAACGATAGATCAATTGTAATTACCAAGGCTGGGCATTAACGAGTTAAGTTAAAAGTTAAACACTATGTAACACTGTTGTACTGTAGTAGTATAGTAGTAGTATGAACTATGAATTAGAGCACCACTGTATTTATAATATTATTGTAATTATTGTTGTAGCTTATAGCTGTAAGCGTTTACAGGTTAGGTTAGGTTAGCAACAGCAGCTGACCAGTGATACCGTGAGTTCTATTTTTTATTAATAACTGTTACAGGGCAGAAATTCACTAGTTAGCAGAGTGCGTAGCGGCGACAGAAAGTAACATTACCATACAACGTTCCTTAGAAAGAGATAGGTTCCGGGATAAGTATCCATATCAGTTGATCTAGAGTCCATACTCAGAGTTCGCACTGCAAGCGTGTTCTTGATAAACATTTTAAATATTTTTTTGGACTTATTGATTAAGTACAGTAGATAATATTTACTTATGAGACATCTTGTTCTAAAGGGATGGTTACCTTGGTACAACAGTCGCAGTTATTGCATATTTGCATCTGTTTAATAATTAAACGGTAGGTAATACAATAAATGCCGGTTGCTGACTGCACACAGATAATATTGTAATAGCATAGTAACAAAATAAAACGTAATTTTCTTATAACAAATCGCAATTAAGTCAAACGTCGATAAAGTGTTTATATTATTTAATTAGTATTAAGTATATTTTAATTTATATTTATATTGCTACCAATGTAGTTCATTTCCCTAAGATAAGTATTTCAGAGGGTTGAATTTTGAATTCCGAAAATTGATGGTAAAAAGTTATTCTAATAATTCACAAATTTGTAAATAATAATAATAATAATAATAATGTCGCCTATAAGACGATGAACAAAAATATTGATAATACAATTTGTATTTGTATATGTCTTATAACACGGCGGCGGTGACGTTATTACATAATACGCGTGTAAACAAATTATAATAATATTAAGTCCTAACCTCTATGCTTTCAATTCGGGCTGGTATGATATACTGTGAGGGCGGTTGTCTGGAACCTTGGCTGGACCCTTGGCCACTGCAATGGTAACTGGACCACTATGAGATCCAAGAACGGTACCCGACAATAGGTAAAACGCACTATTTTGTCGGTTTGGTGCTCGAGTTTCGACGGTGGAGCACGTTCGACCAGAGTGTATTAAAATATGTCGTCGTCATGAGTGTAATACAAAGGTACGAACGGCTCGCCAAACCGTTCCAGACCAAGGGCCACTATCACAATCGTTGATTGCACTTCGATTACGCTTAACCGATTGATAACAGATTTTATTTCCGGTCGAATTCCGCTGGTTAGGAGTCCGT
>WHPZ01588473.1:0-36628 GCA_016617965.1 Macrosiphum rosae
ATATAATTTTAAACCAGTATTTTATATTTAGTAAAAAACAATTTAACTTAGTAAAATTGGTATTACTTACGCTAATTGTTCTACAGTTGACCCTTGTTATTAAAATATTATTAGTACATATAGGTACCTACCTACGGGGTCTGCAATCAAGTACAGGGGGATTGATTTCTTGAGAATATACTGCTCGCATAATCATAAGCGTATCTCACTGGCAACGCCGTGTGGGATGGATATAGTATATGTACAATTTATATATTATAATCGAAAGTGTCCTGACTGACTCATTGACTGGTCAACGTATAGATCCTAAATAATGATATAGATTGATGCTTGAACTTTTCACGGTACCTTTGTAGGAGCCACTAAGAAAGCATTTTAAAGTGTTGCTTGTACAAGTATTTTGAGATTCTAGATGATCGATGAACATTCTTAAGTTTTGAACACCATTACACCATAACAAATTGAACAAAGTTTGCATTTTATAGAGTTGGCATTTTTAACGGGCAACGAAGTGCACGGGATCAGCTAGTAATCAAATAAAAATCAAAGCTAAACTTAAATCTCTTTTTTTTCAAGTTTTGAACATCATTACACCGGATATTAATTAACGAATTTAAAATAAATTTTGAATCATATAATTAGTGGTATTTTTTACGGGTGACGAAATGCACGAGGGGGTGAGAGACTGCTAGTATAATATAATTTTTATTTAACAAGTAAGTATCATGATCTGAGATAGTGAGATTATCACTTGCAGGGAAAAAAAATTCTGAAAATGTTTCTGCGCTCGATTTACTGCACAAATTTAAATTAAAGATAGCCAATAATTATTATAAATATAAGAACAACAGTTTAATCTGTGGAATTCATAAATATTGAACAAACATTTGTGAATTTGTTTTTTGTTACATTTTTGAAGCGTTAAGGCTCCAACTGCTAAAATTATAATTTTAATAATATTAATGTTATTCATTATTATGTACAGTTATTATTTTTATTTATGTTATTTATTGAATAAAAATAAGTGTCACTAATTATGGGTGGCAGCTAAATCAATCCCTTCATGTCAAAACACACCCTTAGAATATATATAAGCTTATTGTATATCTTATATGTATAGATTGTATATTTCAAATTTTAAAAACAAAGGTTATTTAGAAAAGTCCTTAGTAAACATTGAATAAACTTTGTTTAAACACAAAATATAGGTACCGCATATAATAATTTGGTTAGGTTAGTATATTAATTAAACGTACCACAAACAAATTGATTTTGAAATAAACTTTGATAATGTTTCATCTAAATAAATATACAGTGAAAACTCTTTATAACGAATCTGAAGGGACCAAGAGATTTATTTCGTTTATAGATAGTTTTCGTAATAGAGAGGGTTTAAATTAATACTAATGGGTTATAAAGCAAACCAACCATTATTATGTAATGTTTACTTTATATAGAGTTTTTCGTTGTAAAGAGTTTGCACTGTATAATGTATATAGGTATTATTAAATGTCAGGTAGTAACTTGTAGTACTTACTATTTATTTTTGGAATATATTTTATGGAAATAAATGAAAATAACAATATTTGTTGTTGATGATAATTGAAACATTTGACGGATTTAAATATTTATTTAAGAAAAAAAAATCAATCGGGAACAATTTATAGCTTCATTTTATGATTTGAGTTTTAAAACAAATATGCCAACAAACGATTCCGTCTAAATGTTACTGCAGTAAAAATAGGTACAGAATATAAAATTAACTAAATTACCAAAACATTGGTACCTCTAATATTGTAATAGTTTGAAGTAGGATGTTATTTTTATGCAATTAGGGAATTAAAATCATTATGAATTACGGAATTTCAGTTTCAGTGAATCTCGTCATAAACAAAATCTGTGTAATTTTATCAATTTGTTGAGTATTTTAGAACGTTTCTACAACTTTCTAGTAATTCTTGGATTAAATAATTGCGAATCCCGAAATAAAAGTGTAAAATAGAAAATAGTATAGGTTCCTTTTGAAATATCACCCCTCAATTATGTAAGGTACGTTTTTGATTCGATAAAATAATTTTAGATTCTGCACAGAGTGAATGTATTGATTTTACGATTATGCGCCTTTTGGGTCTGTTATCACCTTTTGGAGCAATAAAAATGATTAGATTTTCAATTTCAATATCTTTTATGGCAGGAAAGTGAATCTATAATAGTATAGATGGTACTTTGAGGGGTCAAAAGTAAAAAATTCATAGTACTTTTCAGCTATCTAAATAATTGGAAAAACAAAAAAAAAATAAAATGGAGAAAGTATCTGCTCTCCTGTTCAGCTGTAACAATTGTAAGTTTCGAGTGTACTCGTCATTGAATAAGTCACTACCTATAATGTAAGTTTTTAATTTGAATTCAACGATAAATCATTATATATATATATATATATACGAAAAAGGATTCTGACCGAAAACGGTCTGTGGGCATATATTACTAATAATTATAGTAACTACTGAGTATATACATTTTTGGTCACTACTGCGCCGAAAGTTTAGTCTTCGATGACGGTCGAAACGTTGGAAAGCGACCTTTTCACGTCCAGTGGGCGGTAAAGTGGGAATCCCCATAGGCAGGGACTGCACGCAGCGAATTCCTCAGCGTTTTCCGTCGAATTAAAAAATGAATTGGTTTATATCGGAGCGACTGTTGTAATTCGTCGCGTTTTCATCCACAGCGGAAAACTCCGGTGAAGTATGTTCGAAACGCTGCGGAAAACACTGTGTATTCCCCCGGCCATAGTGCGGGAAAGTGGAAATCCCAAGTAGTGCCGGGCGGTAAAATGGAAATCCCCAAAAGTGCAGGGCGTATCCTGCACAACCCGACACTGAAATCTATACCACTCTGTCCTTACAAAACATGAACATTATTGGTCATACATCTGATAATATTCATACGATAACCTACTTGCATGAAAACATTTTTCATTCAGGAAATTCTTTTCGTAGAATAGTGTGCATTGATCTCTGCACTGCCTTTGCCGTGATCGATGAACGAAGATGAGGCCCTTAAATGGTATGTGCCGCACACGTCGCCCACGACTGAAATAGCTCGGATCCCGTCCTTGTCACACAATATACTGTTATGACATAACACTACCTTTTAATATTGCAAATGAAGAAATGTATTTTATTATTAGTAGATATTCAGTAGAAAAAAGGTTGAAATCATTTTTGCAGAAAACTTTGCATTTAAAAATGTCATTGTCTGTATAAAATATCACAATCAAGTTAAAAATTTCGGATATTCATGAATGATATTTTTTAATTGGAAGCAACCGAATTACTGAAATAATTATTCTTTGTTTAGATATTTAATGTCTACCAAATTTTAACTTAAAATTTCTAAAAAAATTTTGTCTATAGGTATATTTTTTGGTTCCAGTATGAACTACTTAGGAGAAACCTTGTACTAAATATCCAAGCCATAGGTAAAAATTGAATATTTCGTAAATTTTTTACTTCAAAATAATTAGCTTATTTTTGTGAATTTAACGAATTTTGTCAGAACAATTTGAACTTCACATGCTTTTAGAAAATTTAGTAAAAATGTCAAGTACCAGCTATCTATGAATATATATTTTTTTAATAACAATACATTAATTTCCTACCTGCGAAATAATTTGTAAATTTTGTTAAAATTTGAACTTTAAATGCTTATAAAAAAAATCTTGCCTATGTATTTTTAATATTTTTAAACTGATATTGTAATAACGCGTGAGGAGCTATGTATTAAAATGTCCAGCGTTCTTACCCAACGAATACAATTTTATTGATATTTATAGAAAAAAAACTTAAATAAACTATAATTCATAATATCCGTAAACAGCGCTAAACGAGTCAAAATATTTTGAAATAAAAGTCAAAACATTTTATCAAACATAGAAAATGATAAAATAAACATATTATGGTGCAAATTTCAAGTATCTACGGTAATGCGTTTTTTAACTACAACAAAATAAGAAAATCGTTCCATGAAATATTGAGTGAATGTCCAATGTCGTAACAATTTCAACTTCAATTACTCATACAATTGTAATTGGACTTTCTGGTAGACATTTTTAAAATTAGACAAACTTATGAGGAAACATTAGATTTTTTATTCCTTGTCGTCAATTTAAGCTTGAGTTTTTTAAAAAAGAAAGATATTTTAATACTTATCTAAAAGTTTTTTCCTTTTATTTTCAATTTACAAATATAGATAAGAACTATAGTTATAAACTACTATAAGTTACTTAGTATGTAATTTCGTTTAATAATGTTGTTGTTAATTAATAACTGTTGTCAAAAATCGAACATTATAAAGTTTAAATGCATATGAATTTAAAATTCTTCAACTGCTATTGTAAGAATATATCAGAAGCCTTGTATGTATTAAATTTTCATTCTATTTTACCCAATAAGTACAATTTTATTGACACTTATAGAAAAAATAACTAAAAAAATTGGAATCTGAAAATGTCCGTCAACAAACAAGTCAAAATATTTTGAAAATTTTATATTATAAATAAATTTCTAATATAAAGATTCAATGAAAATTGTATGTATTTACGGCCATTTGTTTAAAGTTACACCAACAACTTAAATTCCAGTTTTTTCTTTTTTTTTTCCTTGTGCTTTTGAAAACTACTAATTTTTACATTTGACGCTACTTTTTTTTTAATATCCAACAACGCAACAACTCACGAGGAATCTTGTAATACATTTTCAAATATTTTTACCATGTGAACATTTTTTTATGTTTATTACCAGATTTTGACAATTTTTTTCTCTTTGTAATTCAAAAACGAATAACTGTGGATACTCGACTGTTTTACAAAATGTTGAGCATTTTCTATACATTGTATTATTTTAAAAAATTGTTTGACTCTTTTTGGGCTACATAGACATTTGAGATTTGAATTTATATAAAGTTATTTCAACAATAACTTGAAACTTAAGTAATATATTATTATATTTTATTTACATAATGATATTTTAGATTATTTACTATTGCCTATTTACACCACGAACCTATGCACACCGTTTTACGGAAGTCGGTATCAACTCAAAAGTTAGGTAACAATAGTATATGATACATTTAATCCAGTCATATAGATTATAAATACATACAACAGTCGGACTTGGTTGTGTCGAAGTTGAAACCGGGGAAGAGTTTGAGTTTATTTCGATTTTCGAGTTGTATAAGTTCGACTGTATTTTAATAGTTAATACATATTTTATAAGAATGTAATAAAATATGCAATGTTGATTCCGCAAAAATTAAATCAACCTACTGTAGTTACTTATAGTAAAATAATTCTAGCGATGAATATATTATCATAAAATAAGTAAAACTACACCTTGGTTGATTTATAGATTTTTCAAAACTATGCTTAAGATGCTTGACTACTGACACAGCAGAGGACATTACACCCGCGGTATACGTTCGAGTGTGACCGTATTCCTGGCATTTTGAACCTTGTGTAATTGTTCTAGGTGAGTGAGGTTTTCGACCTTTAATTTCGTTTACAGAAGAGAGATTAATTAAAAGATTTCTGGTTTTTATAGAATCACAATAAGGGGTAAGGGCTGTTTAGTAGTTTTATGAAGTACGCCCGCATTGGTCACGTCTATTGTTTATCAGTATATCATTTCAAACGATAATGATACTATAATTGTTTTTATATTGAATGAAGTATCCCTCAGCAGACATTAAGCGGTACGTTGATATTAGGTGTTGTTATATATGTATTATAAACGTACAATGACACAGTTTACCTATAGGTACAATCAGGGTCGGACTGGCCAATTCAACCGACTAGCCATAGTCAGTGAGGCCCCCTTATGTGTATGACTGTATGTGGGCCCTATCTAATGAACGGAAAAATCATAAATATAAAATATAATATGACATGTACATTTATATAATATATTATATTTATTTAAAAATAATCAAACATAAAAACAGCGTAGTTTAGACGGACAAAACATGTTTGTGACGTCTCAACGTTTCTGTTATAGTCTCATCGGCGCCTGCAATTAAAAATAATAATAATATATACGATTGATAAATATTGGAATTTTAGAGGTATTTACAATCAGTAGGTACCCAATGATACGTATATATCCTTGATTTATAAAAATATAAAAGTTATATTAAACATGATATTGTTATTTCAATATTAATTGTTTATATTGTGTCTTAACAATTAACACAATGTGTTTGATTCTATAGGTACATACTATTCTATAAAGCCTTCTACATTTTCCTCCCTGTCTTAAATTAATAAATAACATTTTTAACAAATTAGGTAGTTACCGACCATTTTGATAATTTATTATAATCGATCTCTAAAAAATACTATAAAATAAATTGTAAATACCTACATTTAACTAAAGAAAACAATAAATAAAGATAAATATGGTGTTTTGAGTAACAATTGTAAATCATAAAGTTTATTTATTTATGATCATTTTTTGTGAAAAAAATTTATCAACTTTTTAAGTGAGTTATTATTTATCACTATTGTTGACCGTTGTAAGTAAATTGCCGGTGGGGCCCTTAGTACCCAGTCCGACTCTGTATACAATTATGTATTTATGTATGCATTATGCATTTATGCATGTGTAGAAAGTATCGAGAAGGAAAAACCATAAAGACACGGAATATAATTTGTATAAATTCAATTGGTATTAGGTATGCAGTTGTAATGCAGTACCTATATAATTTTTTTTAAACATTGAATTTAATAAAGATATATCTCATACTTACAGCTATCCTTTTCAGTCAACTGCGATCATTTACCGGGTAAATGCAACAATTGTTTTAATATTAAAATTTCTCAGCAGACACTACAAATAACGATACGTTGATATTAGGTATAGTAGGTACCTACCTATAATAATATATATTATATTTGTACACTGTACAATTACGTAGGTGCCTATACATAATATACATATATACGTGGTTCTGAGAAGGAAAAAACATTAAAAAAAATACGGAATAAAATATGTATAAACGCAACACTGTTCAATATATAGCTAACATACGAGAGCTACCTACCCGAAACTATTGTACATATAGGTTGATACGTTTTTAAGTAAATTTCGGATGTATGATGGGTGTCGTATCCCCTCGCGACCAGTTTTTTTTTTCAATATGTAAATTATTCCAATCGGCAATTGACGACTGCAGAAAGTACACAAAGAAGTAAAGTGAAACTTTTGTCACGCGTTATATATACATATATAAGTATGGTTTTTTTATACAACAAGAACATTATGACACGTCATATATACGCGTCTTATAAGTAGGTACTTACGTATCCAATACGTCTTTGCGAATAATATACAACTGTAATATGTAAAATATTTCTAACGATTTACATATACCTATAGGTTGAATTTATTCAAAATTTGTTTTTGGAATTTTTAAGCGTACTTAAGAATCATAATTTCAATTATTTAGATTTTTATACCATTTAAAGAGTGGCCTGTGGTGATACAAACTCTTTTTCTTCGAATAAGAAAAAAACATTTTTTGACTTTAAATTTTTATGCACATGGTTTTTTTTGAAAGTGTTGTTGTATCTAAATAGAATACCAAATGAGTAGAAATATAGTTTTATAGCTATTTAACTTTATTTAATAAGGATAATATAACTCCACGATGATGGGTTTAAAATATATGGAAACTTAATTTAAAATTTTTAAAAACGTATGTTAATCCATAAATAACAACTAATAGTATTTTTAAATATTGTTCGAATATAATAAATGGTATACTGCAAATCGATTGTGCCTATCTATATACATAGTTATGTAATCATTTGTAAGGACTATTGTTCTTAATAGATATATACACATTAACAACTCAGCAATTACTCAGCAATTTTTGATTTAGATGTGTCTTGATGTTTATATAAATTCCATATGCCAAACGATTTACTGTAAAATCGGCTTCGTCCAGACCAGTGTCGTTGGCATACACGTGAGTGGTTTAGAGGGGGTGGGAACAGTGAATATTGGAAGCTCGGATGTGAGACGAGATCATATAATATGAGTGAATTAACTATACGTTTCTTTTCGAGCTACCTACGTAGTATAAAAAATGTGTACACTGTATAAAATATATTATTTCGGTATCAACCCTCTCCCCGCGGCCCACACGCCAACACGACCATCGTAGTACCAATTACGTCACCGCCTCCACACGAGACTGTGTCCAATACAGTGAAAAGTTAACATATTATTGTGTTTCTGCGGAATTTCCCTTTTAAAAATAATAGTTGTAACGTTTACAAAAATATATGTTATAGTCTATACCAGTATATTATATACCTACCCATAAAATAGTCACTTAAATGTGATGCAATAACCAATTAAACCATACAGGCGGAAATCGGATAAAATGGTTGGAAGCGGGGAGCTATAATGTACGATGAAAATAGTTTTCCAGTTTCGATCAAAAAACATTGTTAAATTTCATGTAGGTATATAACATATTACACAATTCTTTTTTTTTGTATAGAATTACTATTCTTACCTACCTATTCTAAATTACAAAAAAAAAAAAAAATTGTATTGTGTTTAAAAAAGTATAGAATTTTAAATTTAAATACCTTAGGCTAAAACATTTAAGGGCGCTCATACGTTGTTTTTATCAAAAATAAATAACAATTTTCATCAATTAATCGTAATTCGTAATCGAAATTTATTCAAATAAAATTAAGAAATTATAGTTAAAGTAATAATAATAGTGGAGAACTGAAACTTTCAACAATTTGGTACTTTGGTATTTATCATATTCTACACTCAATGACATTTTCAAAATACTAATACTAATCTCAAGCTATTTATAGGTTGCATACAATTTTCAAATTAGCTTAGTTTTTTTCTCAGTATTTAGGCTTGACAATTTGATCCAATATTCTTCATGGCTCATAATACAATATTACCTACAGTATAATTTAACAATATCGAAATGAAACAAACACGTGATTGTAATTTACAATAAGAATAAATAAATACAATTATAATTAAAGAGTATAATAAAATAATGATCAGCTAATGGCCATAGGTGTCGGACTTAAGGATCAAAAAAAAAAATATATATATATACACTTAATGTTGTTTTTCATCATAATAATTATCATATCAACATAATATTATATTACGTGAGATAATAATAATATAATATGATCGTCTTTCGCGCTTGGTTACAGTCTACAGACTTACAGTAGCTATAACATTTAAAAATAAAACTTCGAACATTTAAATTACGATAAGATAATAATTTTCCATTCGATCATTGTTAAAAGGACTCCACGTGCGTGTAAATGCGTTTACGTACGTGTTGTATCTGTCTTACCAGTTACCAATGTACAACGTAGCAAATGTTCGTTCGACAATAGTAATATTTTTTTGTTGGCTTCGACATTAGATCGAATTGACCTATATGAGTCCAGGGATTCCCAATCACTGTGCGTCGGCTCAGAAGTATACCTCAACATTTTTCATGTGTGTGTCTTGTAATTTTTGTCTTATTAATAATTATTATGTGTAGCTAATATGTCTACCTTGGGTCATCATCAAGTGATAAAGGTTGAAAAGTATTTCGTATATTTATGTTCTCGATTTACGTTAAATGGCGGTATTAGCCGTTCTTTACCTTTTTGTATCGTAAAATAATATATTGTATTTATTTCTATGTGTGTGCCGAGAAAATGCATTAAAGGATCAAGTGCGTCGTCAAATAAAATAGGTTGAGGAGAATCCCTGCCTTAGACCTTTATCCAACTCATAGGTAGCATAAGAATCTATGGATAGATAACTTCGCTGATTGTTACTTTTAAATAAATATTTTTCGATTACAACAGTAACCCCTATTACCTATTTTACCTACTTACCTATAGTTGGTTATTACCTTATTATAATATTGTAGGTACCTAAATACTACTTACTACTATAGGTAAATTTGTAGAATTTAAATTTATAATTATATTGTTTGATTTGAAAATTATATTTCTTTATATAATAATTACAATTTATATTCTGAATAAATGAGTTCTAACGCTTGAATTAAAAAATTGATGGTAAAATTACGCATAAATTAAATTAATAATATGAAGTACTAATTTAGAAATTAGAAATACCTACCTATACTAATGAATACTAGGCCCTTCTCACCATCGGTTCCAATAACGTTATAAAATTACAATTTAAGTTTTTAGAATTATTCATCTAACTTGTATTAAGAACTTTCAAGTTTACTTGCGTGGAACGTCAATTAACATAGTATGGAGAACAGCAGGGTTTGAAAACGTTAATACGTTATAATAACGTTATATTTGACAAAAAACGATTGCAATCTGTAAATGTAATTATAACGAAAAGCAATAATCAAAAATAATTAAATACCGCAAAACAAAACATAACGATTAACAAAATATGAACAATCATATTATATAATTTAATAAAACATAATGCAAAACGTAATTTATAGAATTTTATTGAACGAAAAATGACCCAAAACGAAATAATTTAAAATCCATTCTTTTAAAAGTTATATTGGTTTCGTAGAAATATTTATTTCACTCATACGGAGATTAGAAATGATTATATTATATTCAGTATCCGGCCATTACCTACCAGCATTAGTTATTACTTATTATTAATACATTTAATAGGTATTAACACTATTCTAAATAACGATAAACGCAAAACTTGTATAACGTTTTAATTGTAAATAACGATAAGCGCAATAAATGTGTACCGTTTTAATTGTAAAAAAGTAAAAAAGGGATTTTTTTTTCAAATGCAAGCCCTGATTTAAATTCATATATTATTACCACTAAAAAATATTATTAATTTATACCTACTACAATTGTTATTAGTGTGTTTGATTGCGAATCTTAATTTAGTTGATCCGGGGTTATGAATATTTTATTCTATTTAATTAAATAGTTGAGAGTTGAGACGGTTAAGTAGGTATATCATTCAGTAATCAGTACACATAGGTACAATACCTGAGGTATTGGATAATTTAGCGATATTATATATAAGACCATATGGGCATGGTACATGTGAAGTATTTACGTCTACTCTCTATGTTATAGTATCTACATTTAAAATAATTACCTAATTACTAAAAACAATTTTACCAGGCACGAACCATAGGTACCTACTGCATATTGTATATTATACAATATATAATTTTCGTTTTGTTATAAATAGGTATTAGACAAACATTTTTGATTTTGGTATTATTTCCTTAAGTTTTAAATGGAATTATTAAGATCAAATTTAAAATTAATTCAGTAAAACAAACAATGTCAACATTATGATGTAAACAATATTATAATGTAACATATCGTCGATTATAAATATCAGAGATTACTATAGACGGTTGATGAGTAATATTAGTATAGCCAGTATAGATAGTATTAAGAGGACTTGATACCCGCACGTGTTGTCTCCGACTTACAAGAGCATAACATAGAAAATTATGAGCAAAGCAGAACACTCGGAGCTCCGTTAACTTAAAAATTAGAATAAATTTACCTCTTATAAAATCTAACGGTAAGATTATTATGTAGACCATCTCATGTGCTTTTTATTATACTTTAATTTTTAAGAGGTACTTATAGGTACTTTAAAATGTACAAACAATTTACAATTTTAAAATACTCATAGCTCTCTTTAAAATTAAAATATAATAAAAAGCTCATGAGGTTGTCTAGATAATAATCTTACCTTTAGATTTTACAAGAGGTAAATTTACTCTAATTGTTAAGCTAACGGAGCTTCACGTGTTCTGCTTTGAGTATAATTTGCTATATTATGCACTAGTAAGACGAAGACAACACATGCGGGAATCACGTCCTCTTAACCATTATTAGAGTTTTCTAACATTTAATTTAAGTAATGAAAATTCACTATTGTTTACTAAATTTTTTATGACGATTAAAAAATATAAATTTAAATGATTTAATACTATGGAAAACTGTAGTAGTGTATTAGAGCCTAAAATATCATGTAAATATTATTAATGCCTTAATATTTTGAACGCATGACGCATCGACGCTGAATTCGATTTTTTTTTACTGCATAAAGGATTATTATAAAACCTATTACAACTATTTTTGAAGAATGTTCAGCTCATCAAAACTATTTATCTTTTTTTGAATTGTACAGTACAGAGTCTTGAGTTAGTAAAATATTTTTAAGCAACACTGATTAATCATTTTTTTCTATATTATAAAACATTGACTTATTGGGAGTGGTTAAAATTTCGATTTATGTATGTTGTATATTTTACGATAACCTTTACCGTTGAACACACTGTATAGTACTTTTTATTTACCAGACAGTATTTTTTATCATCTAATATTAAATTTATACTACGTACTACAAATGTAATTGTGTTTACTGCTTATAAACAACTTACAATAGCTACCTAATATTAATAATGAATGAGGAACGTTAAGAAATAAAATAATCAAATTAAGTTTATTGGCAATCTCAAATCCATAATGTGATGACTGATTAAATTATGGTTGTTGTTACATAATATTTCTGATTGTGTTATGATTTCAGATAAGCTATAACGAGCTTAACATATTTAATCGGTTTCGTTGTACTATTAATTTTGATATAAAAATAATTATAGCAACAGTTGAAAATATTTTTTTTACGTGGTAAAATGGTAGAAAAAGCTGACATTTTTTTATGGACCTCGATATAAAAGTTCCGGACATTCGTTATAATAAGCTGCTTAGTAGCACATTAAATAATAATCTACTCGTATTAGGGTATGATATTTTTTCGTAGGTTTCGTCACACTATAGCTTAATCATTGAGTTTTCAAGACTGTAAGCCATTTTAAGTCCAAATTTTCAATAGAAAAGAAAAATACAATTAATTTTTGTATTGAATTCATCCCACACAATACCTACCTACTAAAAAAATGTCTGCAACATTTCCCTTTTCGACTTTATTTTTGTAAATGCATAATATATTATTTTTTTGTTGAAAGTTTTTGCTTGTGCTATGTATTTAAATCATTAATTGAGTTTAATAAAATTGCACTTATTATTTAAATATATTACAATCGAAGGCAGGTACAATATTATATACAATATTAATTATCACGAAAATAGTTTTTAAAATGAGAATTATCATCAACCATATTTTTAAAAGTTACAATCATGAAGTAAAATATAAAATATATTTACATTTCCAATAGTTCCTTAGTGAAGGCCGAAGGGAGTTCAGTATTTTAGCCGATAGTATTTCAGAATATTTTGGTTAGGGAACCCTATTTTAATATGTAAATACTTGAAATTTGAAACAAAAAATGTTTAGGCATGCCAAATTAATTTCACGGCTACAGTGAAGCATTCAGTCCTTCAGGCTGTTCAATACTTCAAGTTTCTCTTGGTTTCGGGCATTTTTGAATTCCAGTGATTCAACTAAATGTCAGGTAAAATATGCGTACAATGTAGGTATTTATAAATAGTTTAAACTTTCAAAGTAAATATAATTAATTTTTAAAATGTCATTGGAATTTTATCTACAGTGATTTGGTGATAAAAAAATAGTTTAATATTTAATTATTTCTTATTTGTGGAAATTAATATAATAATGATGTTGAAAAGCTGATACATTTTTTTTAACCTATAGGGTCCAGGATATTGGATAGTAATATAATACATACTAATGCAGTTCGTACATTTAGTATTCTGTTACAAAATAAACTAAAAAAAATATAATTAATATGCACAAACATTCAATAGGCTAGGTACCTAGGTACATAATGTCACTTGTTTTAGAAAGTCTCGATTATTATGAAACAATAATATGCTAATAGATTCAGAACAATTAGTTAAGTGTTGTGCAGGAACCATTCATAGGTGAGACTTGACAAACATACTTACCTAACGGGTGGTGTAGTCATTTACCACGGTTAATAAGTACCTATGTGTAACAAACAATACATTCGATAATCATTCTGTCATTGTTTAAATACTTTGCTT
The DNA here is from genome assembly GCA_016617965.1 of Macrosiphum rosae. Classification (NCBI taxonomy): domain Eukaryota; kingdom Metazoa; phylum Arthropoda; class Insecta; order Hemiptera; family Aphididae; genus Macrosiphum; species Macrosiphum rosae. Next base: position 14,069 of record WHPZ01588473.1, read on the forward strand.
AGGGTTTGAAATATGCTCACCACGCCACTGAATTTTTTACAGGCCCATTTTTTTCATACACAAACGGCCTATAACATAATATATTATGACCTGGGGAAGGTGGTAATTAAATTAATATTAAACTGTACCTACTGCATCGTTACGATGGGATACGGGTTATTTTTAGTTTTGGATCAATCTTATTAGATATACACGATATTATATACCTAAGTCTTTAATGAATGTTAATAATAATAATATACTGTGGTCTGTTTGAAATAAACCATAAAATATACACAAAAAAACTTCGTAATTCAAATACTGCTACATTTATACTATAAGCCTATTCAAAATATTTGTCTAAATACTAAAAAAAATGTACTTGTGTATTTTGTTAGATATACAAAATAAATGGATTTTTCGCTTGGACTGTAATTTATATGATGTTATTATAAACAATGTTCCAGTATTTCCGGTGTATACTAGCTATAATTGCGTTCCAGAATTTGTTTAATAATTAAATTGCGTTCAGACCAAAAATGTCAAAAACAGGTCGTAGACTACTTACGTCCCACTATACCTCCTTTTTATATAAGTAACCTAGTTGCGTCCAGAAAATCGATTATTTTAATGGACTTCGTTAATATGCAAATATAAAATACATCCATATTCTTGCACAGCAGGTACCAATCGTAGGTATTCTATATGAGAAACATGAGAAATTTCTGATTATTATATTTTAACCAGTGCAAATGGCACCATAGTGTCACTTTTAATGAAAGAGCCCTATTTTAAGTTTTTTATTTAGTTTTTTACTCTTATCCTTGTAAATAAAAATGAGGGTCTATACATTTTTAATTAATACGGTACCAACATATTTCATGATATTATTTAATAAATATTTTATAGTTAGTAAGTATCTAATTGTTGAGTTTTAATTTTCTATTAATATATTATATACATAGAATATACCATTTTTAATTAGTACCTATTACAGTATTACCTAAACATATTATTCAAATTTTAAACATTTATTTGTTGAAATATTTTTTTGATTCGTATAATGACATATTTGAGGACAATAAGCAATATAATTTATGACAGATCAACAGTACTTCCAAGTACCAGGGTTCAGGGGGTAGAAACCCTAATAAAATAATAATAAATTATATTTTTATCTTTTTAAAATTTACCAATGACAAACTAAAATTGAGAATCCATAAGCTCGATATTTAGTATCTATTAATATATATAAATTTATTAATTTAAAAATTATCTATAATATATTCATATGCAAATTATCTTACAAACAATAATATGTGAACATTTCATATTAATTTTAAACCATAATGTACATTTATAGCATCAGTTACTTTAAATCGGTCTAGTAAATTCATGTGCAACGTGCCTACAATATTCATGATTTTTTTTATATACAATGTACTTTAAGAAATATCCAAAATGACACACTGTATGAAGGTACAAACTATTCTTAGGTAATTTGCATAATAAGGTGAGATAAAATAATTATTACCAGAGAAAACATTTTTTTGACTTTACGATAATTTGTTTACTGTTGTCGCCTAAACATGATAATGGCGTAGATAGTTTATGCTTTATACCCACAATTTTTTTTTAGCAATAGGTTCTATAGAATAATATAGTTTGATGAATGCCGATCCCTGCAGATAGTAGATAATATACGATTTGTAATACAGTATAATATACAACAAACTGTGATATATATATATATATTATTTTAAGCGTTCAAATGTCCCATGCATTTAAACTTAGATAAATCGTATTAGACAGGTACTTGAAACTTGTAATTTTATTACATTATCACATCCGTTAACCGATGGTGGGGGAGGACCTTTGAGTCCATTAATAATTCTTCTAACTTTTAAATTATTAACCAATAATATTAATTTAATTCACATGTGAATGTCTCACTTTCCCAACAAGTCTTTTTTTAATCCAAACTCATAAGTAGGTACCCGTATATTCAGAATTTCAACTGCATATAATGATTATGTTTAGGTAACAATATATTTATTTTAATTTTCAGTTAAAGGAAAAAAAAATGTTTTTGAAATAAAACATTATACCTAGGTAGATAATAATATAATATAAACATTAATAATATTTCATTTATTGGACTTATTAACCATATCATTATATTAGCTTCATACACATAAAACAACAAAATCAAATATAATAAAATTAAAAATGATTACCTATGTTGAATTCAATAAAAAGTTTATACCTAATTGTCATAATCAAACACTTGTAGAATATTGAGATGATAAAATAGATTGAACTAATAGTTGTAATATTTCAACTCGATCGACGTTACTGTATACAGTGCTTATCAATATTCAATACCTCGAGTAAATAACTGTGACCAATATCATACATAACTAGACTAAACTCAGATTATTAAAACCAAGAAAAAACATTTTTTACACAACACTGTGATAGTGGAACAGCTTATCTTGTTATGGTTTATTTCACTTAATAGTGTAGACTTTTATTTATGCAATCTAAAATTATTCTAAAATGTCGATATACAAATTATCAAAATCTAAAATTTCATTTCATTAAAGTGTCCGTCGTTGCTTAGTCGACTATCAAGTATTAATATTTAATAGGTTTTCGTTTTCCGATAGACAAATAGTAAAAATGTCTTTGTTCCCTATAAAGCAACCACTATTTGGAAGTGTTCACTATTTAGAGGTACTCATTATTAGGGGAGGTTTCAAAATATTTAGTAAAACTTACAAGTTTCTACTGTGATTCATTTTTGAATTACAACAAAAAAACAAAATCGATCTTTTAGAAAAATTGTGTAGTATAAAATTGTAAATATTCCCAATTTTCGTAATTTTTTTAGTTTTTCCTGATTATTTTGTAAACATTAATTATATTTCATTTATAAGACGTACTAATCATATCATATTAGCTTCATACACATAAAACAACAAAATCAAATATAATAAAATTAAAAATGATTACCTATGTTGAATTCAATAAAAAGTTTATACCTAATAAATTGTCATAATCAAACACATGTAGAATATTGAGATGATAAAATAGATTGAACTAAGTATAGGTATAGTTTAGGTACTATATATATTAATAATTTTGATTCAACTTAAAGCGTACCCACTTGTAGGAAAAAATATAAAAGGGGGCGAAGATTTTATGTTCGGCGAGAAGTTGGGGACCCCCTCACTTTAACCCCTGTGGGGCCTGTTCAGTAAGTAATCGTTCTCAAGTAGGTATCGAATACAAAATAACACTTAATATTTGATTAATTACTAATTTTCGAATAGGACCTGCCTTTTTAAACAATAAGTTGGTTTGTCCATATACTCATTAACATTCATCGTAGATAAACGAAACGCCGTGATTCGAAAAAGAACAAAATATTCATAACTATAATATTATATATATATTATGTTTGATTTATGAAATGGATAATATGAGACTTTTACAGTTGTCGCTCTCTATTATTGGTATTTACAGACATATTGATATTTGTAAATATAAAAAGAGTTTAAAAAGGAAACGTGTTTAACTGATTTGATTTCAATTTTTATTAACGATTGTGAAAAATTAATGTACGATTTTTTTAACTCTAATGATTATATATATTTATTGTTTGTTACAATGTCGTTAAATAATTATTTAGTTCAGATAAAACGTTCAAAGTTAAAATAATTTATACGGCCGTAATAACTCATACCGCGACCTCTGATGACGACTTTACGTATCATACAAAGTTATGTACAGTAAGAATGAATAATAATGTATAGAATAATAAAATACAAATAATACTAATAAAACGTGTGATCATAGGCGTTGATCTATGGGTGCTTCGTGGGGGGGGCTTAACTTCTCAAAAAATATTCAAAGCACGCCCCCCCCCCTAATTTCTGTTTATCACTATTCAGAGTATGAAATATTAATTTTACATAGGTATACCAAAATGATCTCAAAATCTATGATAAGTGATAACACTACTATGGTGATGTCAATATCTCCATACACGGTAGAATAGTTTTATGATACTTGCACTGAATTAAAATATTGATACAAAATCGAATAAGTAATTTATCAATTATTATTTATTATTTAATATAACTTTTTATCCAAAATCAATATCCAGTCCGCGAAGACTACCTTAATTAAAAGCATTATCATACAATCAGGAACTTACAAAATTGAAATAAATTGTTATATTTTAAAGGCAACAATAATTAAAAATATATTCCCTAACTTTATTAAAACTTTTACAAGTAAGCCATGTCTTTGCCAATTACCTCGAAAGTTGAGACTCGGAAACTAATGAACACAGTTTCTCAGCGCAAAATAAAAAAACTTGGCTACGTCAGTGACGTAAATTGGATGTCTGGAGGGGGAGGGCTATATCCTCTCCAAAAAAACTCTTAGAAATCCCCCCCAAAAATGTGAATAGTATCCTATTTAAGTGATAAACATTTTTAGAGAAAACAAGGTTATTGAAAAATCCTCCCTGAAAATTTTTTTTCATTGGCTTTATATATGATATAGGTATGTTAAATTTTTCCAAATTAATATTATATACTGAAAAAGATTTGCATATTGATATCGAAAGAATTTTGGAATACTCTCATCTAAAACTAAATACATTTTGTCTAAAACAATCACTAAATAAATCATATATCTATCTAATATTATAAACTATTATTAATGTTATTTTTTTAATGCCTAGTATTTATGGGTATATATTGAGAGTGCCTCTGTGGGTCACTTAATCAAATAAACAATGCCCCCCTCCCCCTAAAAAATTCCATAAAATTATGCGTTTATGCGTGTAATGATTTAAAATATAACTATGCTGCTCATTTGAATGCGAAATATTTATTGAAATACGTATCCAAATATTTCGTCATACCTAAATATATAATACTAAACTGTTGTTCAATAATTTATAATGAACATTACTATTGTTATTAATATTACCATATTATTTATCAAAAAACCAATTTCAACTACTTCAAAAATCCGTACCTATATATTATACTTTTATGGGTACGGGTTTTTGAGTAATAATTTCGCGATAGGTACATTGTACGTCTGATTGACAGAATGTAATTACAAATAACCATAACATAACAAATGTCTTGAGACTGGAAGTGGAGCATAACAATTATATAAACGTAGGTATGGTGCAGAGCCGGCAAAGGGGACACGTTGGGGATAGATCCAATCAGAACCATTTATCCTACCGATTCATATCAATTGTATAATGCAAAATCGAAAACTTTCTAAGTATTAAAAATATAAAATCTAATAATATCGTATTATACGAGTTTCAATATAAGTTAATATGTTCGCAGAAACGTTGAAATATACGAAGAAAATTATGATTTATACGAAATATACTATTGCAAAATGTTATTTATAAATATCAAGTAGGTAGGTACCTACATGTAGCTATGAATTGACATATTTTCGAATAATGTGTGCTTCTAAAGTTGTATGTGATAATATATAGTCATATTATAATCTGTTCCTTACTAATGCAGTACCTGATATTAGATTTGGCCAGTTGGAGAATTATACATAACAGGAAAGGGAAGAAGTGCGGTGTGTACCTACTGCCTGCAATAATTGTTGTTAATTATTCCATATTTATAACATTGTACTAATATGTACACAAACTTGCAGTCGTTCAAAGTAAACTCGTAAAAAATATCTCCGATCAGAAAAATTTCAAAAATTGCCCAAAAAATCCAAATAATATTATCGAGCTGATACTACGAATACTTTCCCCGGCTGCTGTGCATAATAATACATTATAATACGGACCTTTTTTTTTTCTTTGGGCACTCATCCGCCCCCAAAGGTAAGAATAAACCGTGGTTATATAAATCTAGTTTAGGTAGAAATGAAATAATAGGCCATGCATAATTTACACGATAGTTTGCAAAAATCTTTTTCAGTCGTAATACTCTATAACGAATAGAATACATGGATAACTATTATACCTAATATTATACTAATACAAATATTACACACGCATACAAACCATTTAAAATGTAATTCAAATTCAAGTAATTATTTTTCATTGTGATTCAAACTATATAAAAACTGTTATCTACTATAGTTCAAATTAAAATAATTATTTTGTATTGTGGTTCAAATTAAAATAAATTATAATAAATACAGATATTATGATATTTTATTTATTAACGATTTGGTCATTATCTATAATTAAGCGTGGGCGATTGTTAACTCGGCTGATGAAAAAAATGTCCAAAAGGTCATGTTACCTCGACCTTTGTATATTACCTAGGTCTATGGTAAACTCGGCCTGGTTTTTTTTCACGTAAAAATGATTGACATGTAAACTCGTCCCGAATAAAAATATCATGCAAAATTGACAATAATATCTTCTAATTAATAATTAATAATTGTCTTATAATATTCTTGAGATCCATTTAGCATTACTCAGAGGACACCACGAGGAGACGATTTTCATTATCCTCCAAAAATTATTTTGTTTTATTTTCATTTTCATATTATATTATTCATAGTATGAAATACGTTACTTATATAAATATTAAATTGTATAAAAATGTGCAAAGTAAAATGTTTCAGTGTTGGATTTCATATTTTCATTTGAGTATATATTCAGTGAAAAAAAATATAATTAAAATTGTAGCTTAATAATGTAAGTAAAATCGATTTTTTTTTTAAGTAAAAAGCCACGGTTGACGTATTCATTCACTGATATTTCTTTAATTTTATATTTTTAAGTGTTATTTCTAACAATTATTTTTTTTTTTAGTTTTTGAATTTTGAAATTGATAAGCTTATAAATTAGATCAAAATCATCTTAAATTTCCGGGCCGAGTTTACAATATACTTAGTTTATCATCTAAAATTTCCGGGCCAAGTCACAGCAAAAAAAGTAACCACGGGCCAAGTCTACATTTGTCCTTGAGCGCAAGTAAAAAAAAACCGTGGAATTCGATCTGTAAGAATTCGAGTGTACCTACTTCGTTATTGAGAATAGGTCACTGTAATGGATATGTGTTAAACTTGAAACCAATGAAAAAATGTTGCATAATATGAATACGATTCTGAGAGGCTACAGTGCTCGTTTTTATTTCTAAGTATATTTTATAAATTATATAAAATTCTAATTTTAGAAGTCTTTAAAATAAATCATTTTTGGATTTCATGGTACAAAACATAATGACTAAAATCGTTTTTTTTTTGGTTAAAATATTAAACTTTGTCAAAATTTGAGGTTGAAATGATTATTAAAAAGAAATTGTGCATACTAGCATACTGCCTATTTAGGTATGAGGATTAAATTTTTTTTTAGGTTTTTATTAAATCATGTTTTGAGGATAATTTTATTCCATTTTCAAGCTATTTTACTTTCAAACAAAAATTATATCATACTTAAAACGAAAAAAGTGGACAATTTCAAATGTCTATACACAAATAATCCAAATATTTTTTTTATTATATAATATAACATCATGTCTAGGAAATGCTAATATTTGGGCGTTTTTATACCAATACCGCAATCAATGACCAAGTTGTTTAATGTTTTGAATGGTCATGGTTTTTTGCTTTGCCTATTTTCTACTACACGATAACATTTTAACGACTGACATTCAAGATAAGGTAAATAACTATAAAGGTGCTATTCCAGTTTGAATAGCGTGACTTTGCAGTGAAACTATACTCCACCCGATCGGTCAATTCACGTTAGGTACTGACTAATAATAGTATAGATATGTCATAGGTTAGGTACTGTTATCTAAGTTGTAATATTTCAACTCGATCGACGTGTGGATACAGTGCTTATCAATATTGAATACCTCGTGTAAATAACTGTGACCAATATATCATACATAGTTATTATTATTATGTTATTATATACTATACTAAACCCAGATTATTAAAACCAAGAAAAACATTTTTTACACAGCACTGTAATAGTGGAACAGCTTACCTAGTTATGATTTATTTCACTTAATGGTGTAGACTTTTATTTATGCAATCTGAAATTATTCAAAAATGTCAAATTATCAAAATCTAAAATTTCATTTCATTAAAGTGTCCGTTGCTTAGTCGAGTGTCACGTATTTATAGGTTTTCGCTTTCCTATAGACAAATAGTGAAAACGTTCCCGTTCAGTATAAAGCAACCACCATTTGGAATTGGTCACTTATTAGTGGTACTCATTAGGGAAGGTTTCACAATATATAGTAAAAATTACAAGTTTCTACGGTGATTCATTTTTGAATAACAACGAAAAGACAAAATCGATTTTTTTAGAAAAATGGTGTTGTGTAAATATTCCCAATTTTTCGTAATTTTTTTAGTTTTTCCTAATTATTTTGTAGAGTACTGGATATATTTTACTTTTGAGCTAAAGAACGAATTAGATCCAATTTTCTTTCAATAGCCACCCTCAAAGTGGACACTTTTACTGCCCTAAAAGGCATGAATAGTTTTTATCAAAGAAACCATCAGGGCGATATATTTTCTTCAGGCTCACATCTCGTGTTTAAATTAATGTGTTATGTATAATCTTTTACAACGTATTTAAGCCTATTTGTTTTATATTTCAATAAGTTTTCACAATACTAAATTAATCCGTCTGTTATGTACATTTCGCAAAATTAACTAAAACAGATTTTATGGTAATTTTCACATAAGCTATTGAGTAAACTATTGTGTTTGTGTTTGGATTTGTATAAGACAGAAGTGGCAAGGGAGTGGGTGAATTAGTGCCATGGCACAGAGAAATATGCATAAATAAATTTCATCCTCTTGCCGAAGACTGTCTAAGCGGAGGTACTATAAGATAATTCTTGTTATATTTTAATACATTTATCATATTTACTGTAAATAATTGCCATAAATTATTATTTTTAATGTTTACATATTAAAAGTAATTAACCAAGTCCCAAGGGAGCGAGGAGCATCACTGTTACCTTAAAAAACACCACCGTGTATACCTACTTACATATAAGCCATACAGGCGTCCGGAGGGAATGGCAAGCTGGGGCATTCCCCCCTGGCTTTTCGGAAATGTATTTTAAATTGAGTTTACCGAGTAGGTAATATGATAAATTAATATAGATATTACAAATTTAAAGTGCGTTATACGAAAAAATGGTCCCCATTATAAGAAGTCCTGTTAAGTTAACAAAATATGTTGGGTATATTTTATATATTATTATACATATACCTATAAGCAAACTCGCCCCCCCCCCTTGAGAAATTTCTGCGGGCCTCTATGGTAAAATGCTATAAATTGTATCATCATAGTATGTGACAGAAATATAAATATAATTTATTTCTTGTTTGTTTTCTGTAACTGAAAGTGTTATGTTGTGTGAGTGTGTAACTACCTATATAATATTATTTTATCAATAATCAAATAAATATATATTTTGTTTCATTATCAAATAAATACACATATTACCGAATGTTCGAAAAATGATATGGACACCAGTTGGTAGGTACTTACAACAATGAATATTATAGATAAAACATTTCTGAGCTGAGACGGATATCCGACAATATTTTAATGTGTAAAATATATATTTTATATTATTATAAGTAGTTTATAATAATACGGTTGGTTGAACTAATTTTAGATTTCGAGCAGAATAAAAGACCATATCTTTAAGACACTCGAGTAAGTAGTTAGTAGTAAGCTAGTATATTATACCGACATTTTTAATATCCAACATTTTGGACTACCTACCCAAAAAGGTGACATAACGTACCACTGTACCAGTATATAGGAACATATTGGTACCTTTAATACATCAGTAAGCGTATAATTATTAATTAATTAAATTATGAAAATTATGTCTGTCTTCAATCCGTCTACCTATATAAGTAAATGACAGCTTGTAATAATATTATATAATTATTTAGGGCTGGGAGCCCAACAAAATTCACAAAGTCACATAGATATGTTATTAGATATTTCCTGGGCCTTTGTCATAATTTCTTGGACAGTCGGATGTTGCAGGTCAGTGGCGTATTCACTATTGTAATGATGGTCATTTATGCTGTCACACAATATTTATTGTTATTTGTTAGATATGTACATGAATATTCATTGATTCAATGATTCATCATTAATGGGGAAGTGTAGTTGGGAGTTAGAAATAGTTTAAGGCTTAATTGGAATCTATCACCACCGAGACTGTGGAGCCCAATGAATTATTCATATAGATCTACTAGACTTGTCTGATAGGTCCGTCGAGGTCATACGGAAATAAAACTATCGACTCAATACTAAATCTGTTCCAATTTTGAATACCAGAACGAATTTTCATCCAATAGTAAGATTATGATAGAATAAAAACGTGTAAGTATCCTCATAAATAAAACACGTATTTAAAAACGCAGCCACTGTTTGTAGATGGCGCCTGTTATATCGTGGCTATAGTCTTTACCTATAACACGTATGGATATGAAATCGTCTCCGTTAAAGTAAATTCATTTGAGTCCGAAAATCAATTTAAATTGTATAAAATAGAATATACACCATGTTTTATTACAATATTGTACTAATTAAATATTGACAATTTATTACCACTTTATTAAGTATTAGTAGCGTAATTGCCTTAGCTTTGTTTTATTTTAAATTTTTAAATAATGTTTTCTATTTTAAAATAATATTTTTTTGTAGATAGGTATTTTTATAATACTAAAAATACACGTGTCCGCCGTAGTTGGCTTCATAAATCATAATAATAACCATTCATATTTAATTTTCAAATGCCAAATGTTGGTTCAGATAAAATAAACATAGGATATTCTTAATGTATGTGTATTACATATTATTATGTACAATTATTATTTAGAAATTATGTAATTTTATTATTGTAGATATAAACTGTGGACGTACTTATCGTAACATATAACAATCTTATAAAAATCTTATGAGAGATCTTGTATAACATTTTCAAATCTTAGATTTAAAAAAAATTTTTTTATGCATTTCTAAGTCAAAATATTTTTGCACATTTTCGTGATTTTTACACCTTTTGTAAAATTTTGAACTTTAAATGGTTATGAAAATAAATTGTGACTTTGTATTTTTTATATTTCTCAGCTGTTATTGTAATAATATATATTGTATTCAATTTTCAAGCTTTTTTACCAAACGAATACAAGTTTATTGACATTTATAGAAAAAAAAAAGGAAAAAAATTGGAAACTGAATATGTCCGTAAACAGCTTAAAATAAGTCAAAATATTTGGAAAAATTTATAGTGGATAGAAAAATCTAATGTAAAAAGATGGGAAAGCGGGTGTCACTCTGCTGTACAGTAAGTTACAAGTGAGTCACTGTAATGGATGGTGTTTTCAATTCAAATTCAAGGATATATCATTGTATAAGAAAAACGATACTGAGCGAAAACTGTCAGTTAGCGTATGATATCACTAAGTATATTTGAAGATATTATTGTGAATAAAGTAATTTATATACAACCTATGCACGGGGAATCTTGTTTTAAATTTTTAATCCTTAACAATAAAAGTTGAACATTTTATAAATTTTTAACTAAAAATAATCATTAAATTTTAAATTTGATATATTTCGTAAAAATTCGAACTTATAATGCTTATAAAAAAAAATTGTGCCAATGTATTTTCAATATTTTTCAACTGCTATTGTAACAATATATCAGAAGCCTTGTATTAAATGTTTACACTTTTTGGGTTAACAAATAAAACTTTATTGATATTTATGGAAAAAAAACTAAAAGAATTGAAAACTGAAAATGTCAGTAAAAAGCTCAAAAAGAGTCAAAAAATTTTTAAAATTGTATGGTGTATAGGAAATGCTAATATAAACATTCAGAGAAATTTGCATGTATCTACAGTTATTCGTTTTTGAATTACAACAAAATAACGAAATCGTTTCATGAAAAATCGAGTGAATATTCAATGTTGTAAAAATTTGAATTTCAAACGCTCATAAAAATTTAATTTGACTTCCTTATAGACATTTTTTTTTTTTGATAAAGATAGATAATCTTATGAGGAAGCTTGTATTACATTTTCCAATCTTAGATTTAAAAAAAAAATTTTTTATGAATTTCTAACTCGAAATAATTTTCAAATTTTCGTCATTTTTACGTATTTTGTCGATATTTGAACTTTAAATGCTTAAAAAAAAAAAATTGTGACTATGGATTTTTAATTTTTTCAACTGCCTTTGAATAAATATACTAGGAGCCTTCTAATAAATTTTCAAGTTTTTTTAACCTATAAATAAAATGTTATTGATACTTATAGAAAAAAAAACAAAAAAAAAATGGAAACTGAAAATGTCTGTAAACAGCTCAAAATAAGTCAAAATATTTGGAAAATGTTATGGCGTATAGAAAATGCTAATATAAACATTGGTTCAAAAATGCATGTACCTATGGTCATTTGTTTAAGAGTTGCGCCCAAAACCAAAATCGATTTTCTCGAAAACTGATTTTGCGTTTTTCCTTAATTTTACTTTTTTTTTCTCTTTGCGCTTTTGAAAACTGTTAGGAACTTTTTACTTTTGACCCCCAAAAGTACTAACTAGATTCACTTTCCTATCAGAAAATATATTGTTGAAGAAAATCTAAGCACTTTTACTGTCCTAAAAGATGATGGCAGACACAAAAAAAAAATAAAATATAAAAATAAAAAATATTTACACTTTTCTACAATGTACCTACATCACGCCAACACGCCATCACGGTATTTACTTATAAGTAAAGCTGGGAATATAATGCCTTAAAAGTTCAAAATAATGCACATATAAAATGCACTTCAATTTTTTATGTTATTTAACTAAAAATAAGTTTTGCAGGACTGCACAATTTCAAGTCTTTCAGGTGCTTTTAATCTAGAAAAAAAAGAATTAAGTATTGTTATTTAATTTTACGTTGCCACTTTAAAAAAGTAAACTTTTTAAAAAATAAAAACACACATCATCGCTCCGCTCAGAATCTAAAATCAGGGAAAGTTGCATGCTACAGTCATTTGTTGTAGAGTTACACCAAAAACAAAAAATCAATTTTGTCAAAAACCGATTGGGCGTGAAAATACTCTTTTTCCTTAATTTTTAATTTGTTTTTCCCGACGCTTTTGAAAACTAATAAAACATTTAATTAAAACAGTAATTCAGTTTTATACAAACTTTGATGAAACTTGTTATGAAATGTTTAATATGTTGAAAACAGATCAAAAGTTATTTAAAGGAATTCACGGATACTATACATCGGTAGTTGATTTTTTCTCAATTAAAAATTTTAAAGCTTATTAACTATTGATTTTTTTTTTTTTGTTATGAGATTTATATGATTGAAATAGGTAATATACAATTATAATTTGGTTAAAAGTTTGTGATATTTTTTAAGTTATGCATTACCTGAGTTATGTAGGTACTCTTTATTTTTAATACCAGGTCATATCATAGCTATAACCTAAATAGCAGAGCGATCTTGCATGTTTAACAGTAGTCTAAATAATTAAGAGAGTTTCATAGGCGTGCGCAGAGGTGTTATTGCAGTGTATAAATTGACGACTAACAGGCAATCAGCCGTATCCGTCAAAAATAACATTTTTCAAGAGAGCCAAAAATCAAATTCACAGTAAATTCGTTGTGATACATTGATGAACTTCAACTTGGAAACAACTAATCGGTTTAAAAGTTACTAATTAAATGGTGGATACGTCACTTTTTTTTTTGCTACATGGGTTTTGTAAGTAGATATGTTTTTGATGTTTCAAAAAATTCAAATTTCAAAAATTACCTCAACTTTTTTAATAGAAGATCCGTGATCGAATCCGGTACACATCCGGGTGTATACCATTATTATGTCCCGTGACAACAAGGCCACATTTATTAAACGTTCAAAATTAAATAAAGCGAAGTACCTATCTATTTAATAACTGTTCAATACGAATATTATAATATTATCCATAAATAGTACTTAAAAGTGTTATAAGTAACCTTAAAACGTATGGTTTCCTTTATTTACCCGCAGTTGTTTTCAAATATCTGGATTAAATATATATATCATCATAAAAAAATTAAATATTATCATAAGTATATGACGTGCTTTTTTCTATTATATGCTGTCTCCTAAATATAACTTTTATACATTGAAAACTCATGAAAAAACTTTTAATGATAAAATCCAAAATAGACAGATAAATTATACACTAAATGAACCTATAATAAATAGATGAGCTTTAAAATAATTTAATATGTGTAATTACATTTAAAATTTGACGTTGAAAACAATTTATTATTTAAAATAATTATTATCATGTAAAATGTAAATAATATTAAGAGAAAAATGCTTTTATTGACGAAAATAAGAAACGTTGATTGAAATAAATTTTCTTTAGATGCCTACTTGATCTGCATTATCGTGATACCTTACTATCCAGTGGCGGTTCTAGCGTATGGGCAGGGTGGGCAGCTGCCCATACCAAATTTTCTTGTGCCCCTTATTGGGGAAGGGGGAGGAAATGAGGAATATTATTCGCATTTAAAACCTAATTATAAATCTACTGTTGCCCGTACGAAAATGTAGTTCTAGAACCGCCCCTGTTACTATCGTGTGATTATGTGATAATAGTATTTTACACGTGCATTTAAATGCAGCATCTGGTATTTTTTGAACCAAAATTGGGACTTTCGTTAACTCAAAGTACTTCAAATATTAAAATATCGAAAATACATGGTCGCAATATTTTTTTAAAGGCGTCTGAAGTTAGAATTTTAACAAAAATCAACAAAATAACTAAAATATGTAAAATACTTCGAGTTAAAAATTCATAAAATGTTTTTTTTATTTTATATCTAAGAATTGAAGAGTTAATACAAAATTTATCATAATATTTTCGACCTTTAACAAACAAAAAAGTGTTTTGGATAGTCTCATTAATTTTTTATGAGCGTTTTAAGTTAAAATCTTTGCAGTGTATATTCACATGTAAATTAATGATTTTCTTATTTTATTGCAATTCAAAAATGAATAATCGTAGACATATGAAATTTTCACCAAATATTTATATTATTGTTTTCTATCCATGGTAAAATTTTAAAAATAATTTTCCATTTTATGAGCTATATAGAAACTAAAATTAATTGTTTTATAAATGTCGATTAAAAATTGTTCTCTTTATAAAAAGTTTGAAAATGTAATAAGCAATATATTTCCATAATTTGTTATAATAGTAGTTTAAAAATACTACAGATATTTATGCACTTTTTTTACAAGCATTTAAATGTTGACAACATTTATCAAAAAAACGAAAATTTGCAAATTAATTTTATGTAAAAATTTATAAAATGTTCAATTTGTATGACTAAGCATTGAAAATTCAAAACAAGGTTTCTTATAAGTAGGGCTCGGATTTTGTAGCAAGATAAATCCTTAAAAAAGCATTTAAGTTGCCAAAAAAAGTAAAAAAGCATTTATTAAATTTAATGCTTACAAAATTTTTTTAATAAATTACACATTAAATTATATATTTAAAAATGATAGGTTAAATTTAAAAATGTTGAGTATACATAAAATAAAATATTAAAAAAGCGAATTATATAATATTTCCGTCAGTCATAATATAGATTTTTTTTAATTTAATTTTTAAATTTTCAACTTGATGCATTTTTGAGATTAAATTGTTTATAGAACACTATACATTACTCATCACTGATTGATATTTACCGAACAACTATTATAAAGAAAGTATTAGAACGTGCTATAAAAAAGCAGATATAATTCAGATAATTTTCACTTTCCTTAAGTCGTAATTAAAACTCTGTAATTACGGTAATTTTGACGAAACTACAATTTCGGCTCATTAACGATGATAGGTTATTTTATCTGTCATCTATTTATTACTGGTTTTTTCGCTGATTGTATAATTTCTGGCAAATGGCAATAATAATACTGTCGAAGAATAATATATATAGAAATGTGTTAAATTTTCAAGAAAATTATGTAAAAATTAAGAAATAAGTACCAAATTTGGAAAAAAGCATAATAAAGTTTACTTTATTTAAATCAGAACGACTCAATACGTATTTATATATAAGAATTATCTTTCTATCCCATCAAAAGAAGCATTTGCTACAAAATCCGAGACCTACTCTTATATTAAGTAAAACTACTTATAAACATACTGTAACCAAAAACACTAAAAAAACTATATAAACAAGAAACACAGTTTTTCAAAATTATTTTAATTTTTTAGTTCAAATTAGGTATTTAAACATAGAACAACAATTTTATTTATTTTGTTGTAATTTAAAAATATTATTTGTGACTGTGGGTATAGGTTTTAAAGTATATTATTATATTTTATGCACACAGTTTAATTTTTAAATGCATTTTGTTCGGCAAAAAGCAATTCAACCTTCTGTTTAGCATACGGGGACAAAATACGAAAATAATATCATATCGTAATCGCAGCGGTGCCAGATAAGTTCGCGAACCTACGCGTAAGTTGTCGCAGTGATAACACGCCGCCTCGGGATGGGTGTCCTGCGCCGCCCATGATAACAGTGTTGATATCGAAGTACCACAATATTTCGATGTCGTTGTTATTATTTTTTTTTTTTTTTTTTTATCAAATATTAAAACAATAATATAATATGTTATACATTATTTATCATCCTCTGCCACTGCGCTTTCACACCGGCTAACCGGGTCAAGGCTGTCGAGGTTTTTACGCGGTTTGGACCGTGATTTAGTCGTGTCATGTACTTGTGTGTGTGTGGGGGGGACATCGATTAAAAAAAAACTAAAAACTTACAACACAATATTACTATAACGATGTATTATAATATTATTGTTACACGAACGAGCGACGCGATGATCATAATATTATTATGAACGGTAATAATAAATAATAGTAGGTACGTCAGTGCGTCGGCGCGCATCGTATCATTCCGTGAACGAAGCAGCTGCTCGCGTCGCGCCGCGTTGGTTCGCCAGCGTACTTGGTACTTGGTAGTCAGACGTCAGTTGCAGTTTGCCGGGTCACGCGTACGCCTGCGCCGCATCGCCGTCCGGTCGAACAATCGCTTTTCGTTTGAATATAATATTTATATCACTCTGATTTGCTATCGTTTCGTTGTCTACGCGACACAAACAGACAATCTGGTCGCATGTTCAGCGATTTCGCGGTCAAAAATCCTACCTATATACTCCATAATATTATAATCAGTATTTTTCCCGCCGCACGGTGACATAACAATATAAATATTATCTACAACTTCCCGCGCCGAGCATTTTCCCCCAACACACTTTTCCAGTCGAGATGGGTGACTGCGGTGATGCTGAGGACGAGGTAAATTATACGACCTTTGTCTTTATAATATCGAATCGTCGAGATTCCAATCAAAAGTCTCGTTTAAATTACAAGATTATAGAACATTAAAGCACCACATATTGTGCCTACCATCTTTAATAGTATGACTATAATTATAGGCTTAGGTTTATATTATTATCATGTCTATTTTATATACATATTAACGCTTATCTGAAATATACTGAGATCAATATTATTAACAACAGTATTATTGTTATTGTATTACAGTTTGAAGACGCTCTGGAGGTGATTCCGGCGTGAGTATAAGATACTACAGATTTTTTTTTTCCAACATACACGATATTAATATTATACATTATAACTTATAAGTTTATAAAATATTTATGTTTTCCGACCTAGTTATTTCATAATTAGACGTTGTATTTATTATTAGTGTAAGTTATAATAATATGTAGGTAGGTACCTACTACCTACCTTCCAACTATATCACAATACTGCTAAATCTTACTGAACCATAACTCTTCTAGTGAATGGAGTCTAAATTGTCAATAATGTAAACTTTAAATATATAATTATAATATCCAATTAGGTAGATGTAGATGTATATTTCTGCATTATATTTACTTATTATTTGGATAATGAAAAAATAATTAATCTTACGGCTAAACGGCTTATAAGTGCAAGGTGTAACGAATCGACGAGTAAAATTATTATTATAACAATTTTATATTGTGACTATAAACAATAAATAACCATTCGACTACACGGGTAATTTGTAATTAATTGAATAAATACAAGTAATACATTGGTTGGCACGTATAACAGTCATAAGTTAATTCCAAACAACCTAACTTCTATACAAATAAACATGAAAAATAGTTAAAACAAAACAAAAGTAGGCAATATTAATACAGTGACTTGTAGGGTAATGACGTAATGTTAGTTAAGTTAGCTAGTTGATTTAAATTTAAATTGTTGATTTGTTACCCATCATAATTGTATTATAATATGTTATTAAACACACCCGATGATAAAGATGGATCACTGTATGTGACAGCTCACAAAAAGGTAATAACATCTGAAAACACTGTTTAGAAACAACAAATATGACGTGTTTAATGACCAATGACAATAATAACTAACGAGATAGCTAGTAGGTACTTAAAAGTAAGAACTACGATGGTCAATGATTTTGATATAACTATATAAGTTTAATGTTTGAAGCCTATTATAGCGTTATACAGCGGTTTTAATGTTTATGGCAGCGTATAAAGAAACCATACATTTAAGCTTACCTAAGAAAGGGTTTGCATTGCATACTCTAGGTAGATACTGTATGTTTAAGCATAAAAAGCTAATATACGAATAGAAGTAAACATTTATATATTAGATGTATATTATATAAATTATAAATATTATCTAAATACCTAATAAACTATTAAAATAAAATAAATAAATAAAATATGTGTATATAACAAAGTTATGAGTATATAACTATTAGTTAATAATTGCTAATTAGTTATATTATCATTATTTAAAATTTAAAAATTCAATAAGTGGTCGAGTCGTTAATTCACACGTGTGATAACCCGGCACTTTTATCTATTTGCACATTTAATTGAAATAAAGAAAAGTTGGACAAGTGGGTACCGCTCTGCCATACAGTAGTTGTTGAGTATGTCATTATAATGGATGTGCATAAAAAAAATGATTCTGAGCAGAGACCATGTGTCATCCTAAAATTATTGTATAAATATTCAAGTTTAATAAGTATTTTAAAATAATTAAGAAAAATGGAAATCATCTATTTGACTATAAATAGCGTAATTTTCCGGTACTCTTTTTTGTTAAAGGTAGACAACTTAAGGGAAATATTCTACTAACATTTCTAACGTTAGCTATGAAAAGAAACACTTTAATGAACTTTTAACTGATATATAGTTTGAAAATTTTCGGGATTTTGATGAATTTTGTCAAAATTTAAACTTTAAATGTGTATAAAATATGATCGTGTTTATCATGTATGGAAAATTATAATATCAATATTTGGTGAAAATTTCAAGTGTTTTTGAATTACAACAAAATATCAAAAATCGATTAATGGAAATTTGTTAATTTTGCGATGAATATAAAACATCTCTCAAAATTTTAAATTCAAACGCTTATAAATTTTTTTTTTGTTAAAGAAAAAAATTTGTTGGGAATCTTCTATTAAAATGTCTAATATTACAAAAATATCTAACCATTAGGTACTTATATTACATAGCAGTACTTATGTACTTATGTTTTGCTATATGTACAAATTAGATATACTATTATTTTGATATATATATACTTTCAAGTTTCAACTATACGACTAATATACAATTTTATAAATTATAGTAATTACTAATAAGTTAATATTTTAATTTCTAATATTAAAAGCTCACACAATTGTCGGTATAATTTATTATTATACACATTTTACTTTTTTTTCAAGTGACATTTGTTGTGTTGTTTGTTTCATCTGAATTAGTCCACATGTTTTCTGCCAAATAAGTGACCTTTCTGAATACCATCAGTATACTATACAATATAAATATATATACATTACAATTTACAATCCAGTTTAAATGCAACGTTATTTTCTTTCAAAAATAACCTTTATTTAGGTACCGATAGCTTGTTTTCAATGAAAATATTATACAATGTTTATGTGTTTATGTAATAGGTATAAATACAAACAATGACATCAATGTCAAACGCATCTATGTTTTTATAATTCATATTAGGTACCCTCATTAAATCATTATTATTTATTAGTGTTACAACCATTGAAAGAAACCAAAACAATAGTTAAAAAAAAGAAACATTTATATATTTTATTGTCATGTTGGTGTACACGTATCAAAATATTTACGAATAAATGCCACAGATATGTACACACACAATGTATATATTGTAAATATCTGTGATAAATGCATCTAAAAATTGTATATTTGTATCTAAGATAAGACATACAAAACATCACTCCCTAATAGCCACTTATGCCACGAACTAAGATAAACTACTATACTACCTAGTATATCTTATAGTTTGTGACTTGTGCTTAGAATGTTTGACGATATAAGCCGGAATAAATGATGTGATAAAATATTGGCATTCGGTGTAGGTATACAGTTGTATACATATCATTTATACGCATTATAAGTAGGACAGGCAGAATCCTGAAGATATTTGTCTCGGCTTTAAATACTATAAAATACATTATCTTATTTATAGTCTCATGGCCAGGGCCCAGGGTAGAACTTTAGGGGTGATACATTTTTACGACTTTTTGGTTTTTTTCGTAGCTAACTACCTTAATTAATAACAAAATAAAATAATGTTAATATTTTGTTTATTTTATGTATTGTAATGTCAATTTGTAGGTGGAAATTAAAAAAGTGCATTTATCATTGCGTTATTGCAAGTGGTGTGAAAGTAAACATAATATGACGTATGAAAACCCAATGATACCATTGTATAATACATGCAAATATAAAATTTATATAAAATACAAGTAAGGTTTTGTACTTCTATATAATATTTTTATATTAAATAAAGAAAAATACCAATTACAATTAGGTAATATTTACAAAACAAAATTTTTGTCAATATAGTGACCTTATTTGCTAATAGACATTTAAAGTTAAAATTTCGGCGAAATTAGATAAACGGAGAATATCGATGCTAGTAAATTAATTTGTTGTAATTTAAAATCATTATTCCTGGTGATTTAAAACTTTTTCATATATTATATTTACCTATACCTACGCATTGACATTTTCAAAATATTTAGATTAATCTTAAACTATTGCCTATTTATACCATGAAGCTATTCATGATTCATGCTGTTCTATTATTGGTTCTATTATCTATATAGGTATCGTTTAATTTTAAAAATATTTTGCCTTTTTTTGAACTATTTATAGACATTTTACAATTTTTGATTTTTTTTTTAATTTTTTTATATTACAAAAAAATTGTCTCCTGGTAAAAATGTGAAATTGTAATACAAGGTTCTGCGCAAGATTTATTATAATAATTTAAAAATAATAAAGATCCGTAAGTTTTTTTTTTTGTATAAGTGTTTGAAGTTAAAATATTAACAAAATTAGTCAAAATCACGAAACTTTGCAAAATAGTTTGTTGACAAAAATATATAAAATGTTTTGTTTATATAGCTATAGCTTTAAAATGTAATAAATGATTCTTCATTAATATTAGTTTATATTGAAATCAAAAAATCTACTCTTTTTTGTACACGTGAAGTTTAAATTTGGATTAAATTTGACATTTAAACAATGAATAACGATTATAGATATTTTGTTGTAATTCAAAAATATTTTTCGTGAGGATCAAAACTTCTATGTAGGTATATTATTATATTTTATATACACATTACACAATGATATTTTCAAAACATTTGGAATAATTTAATGGTATTAGTTCATATAGTAAAATAAATTACTATAGTAATAATTTACAGCCATTTATTTAATATTTATATGATAATACTCTGACAAGCCGTCTCTCCTCAATATCGTTTTTCGTATAAAATAATGTATGCAATCGATTATAGTGACCTACTCAATGACGAGGTACACTCTGCTCCTAATCCTAATGTTCAGGGATGATGTAGTGCGGTTACCTACTTTCCCCCTTTTTTTGGTTATTTTATTATATTTTTTTAATTACATTTATAATTTGTATTTATTTAACACTGGATCCCTTTCATTCCTAAAAGAGGGGAGGTTGAATTTTATAATTGTCTCGGAGTTTCAAAGTTCTAAATACGGCCCTATTTATACCCATTATATTTTCCATAGGGCCATTCGCAATGATTTTAGAAATACATTTAAAAATCATTTTAACATTTCATGCCAGTATTTAAACTTTAATGAATAAAAATCAACTAATTTTTCCAAAGAAATGAAAACAAATAGTTCCCAGATAGCAATAAGAAAACATTTGTATTGTAGACATATGTTTTCCTTGTGTTCTTGGAAATATTTTGTTTAAAAAGATTTTGACAATATGTTTAAATGATGAACAAAAATTAAATTAAAAATAATATTTAAAACACATTGTAAAAATATGTTTTTTTACATAATGAAGAAAATATTGTAGAAAACATCAATAAAATATAAGTTGACAACGTTTTTCTAAAATGATTGATAA
>WHPZ01588474.1:4110-31532 GCA_016617965.1 Macrosiphum rosae
GTGCCTATGTATTTTTAATATTTTTCAACTGATATTGTAACAATATATCATGAGCCTTGTATTAAATTTTTACACTTTTTGGCCCAACAGATAAAACTTTATTGATATTTATAGAAAAAAAAAACTAAAACAAATTGAAAGCTGTAAATGTCCGTATTCAGCTCAAAAAGAGTCAAAATATTTTCAAAATTGTATGGTGTATAGGAAATGCTAATATAAATATTCAGTGAAATTTTCATGTATCTACAGTTATTTGTTTTTGAATTACAACAAAATAAGGAAATCGCTACATGAGAAATCGAGTGAATATCCAATGTTGTAAAAATTTGAATTTCAAACTCTCATAAAAATTTAATTTGACTTCCCGGTAGAGATTTTTTTATTTAGATAACATTTATCTAAGTCAAGTAGTTTATTTTTTAGAATTTTTTAAACATCAATATCAAATATTTTTTAAATATTTTTTTCATTAAATTTATTTGGAACGTAATAACTTTTTCAAAATTTTGTTTTTTTAATTTGATAACATGAGTATTTTTAAATTAATCATAATTTTTGGTTTTAATATAATAATATGTAATTTCTTCCAAATTTGAATATGAAATGTCTCTAAAAAATAACTGTGTTTATGTATTTTTTTAGATTATTTGGTTGAAGTATAAGAATTTTTGTTTTACATTTCAAACCTTAACTTTAAAAATTGAACATTTTATAATTTTTCTACTACAATAAATGTTCAATATTTTGACAAATTTTGTCATAATTTGATCTTAAATACTTAAAAAAAAAAAATCGTACGTACGGATCTATAATATTTGGTAACAATATTTGTTAACTGTTAGTATAACAATTTATATGGAATATTTTATACAATTTTCAGGCTTTTTGACGCAACGAACATATAAATTAAATAAAAACGGGAATTTTTTGGTTTTGGTTTTTGGAATAACTATAAAACAAATGGCCATATATACATGACATTTTCACTAAACAATTATATTGGCATTTGCTAAACAGTATATACACCATAATATTATAATATTCAAAATATTTGAACTTGTTTTTAGCTGTTTACGAACATGATAATTTTTTTCTATTGGGCTGGGCTGGGCAACGTTGCCCATTAAATTTTGGGTTTTACTCTTAAATCAATATCATGCAAATTGTAATTATGGCCATGCAAATTTATGCTAATTGCAAATAACAAATAACATTTTATTGACATTCATAGAAAAAAAAAAACAAAAAAAACTGAAACCGAAAATATCCGTTAACAGTTGAAAAACAAAATTTTTTGAAAATGTTATCATGTAAAAATTCTTATGTAAACATCAAACAACTAGGGAAAATGTCATGAATCTATGTTCATTTGTTTTAGAGTTACACCAAAAACCAAAATCGATTTTGCGTAAAAATTACCATTTTTCCTTTTTTTTTTTTTGGTTTTTCCCGGCACTTTTGAAAACTATTTGGAATTTTTTACTTTTGACCCTTCAAAGTACCTACCAACTAGATTCACTTTCTTATCAGTAAAGATTGGACTGTTGAAGAAAATCTAAGCATTTTTACTGTAATAAAAGGTGATGACAGACACAAAAAAAAAAACATTGTACAATTAATACATTCATCTCTAAAAAGTTTAATTTTTTGATTTCTGAAAATTGTCGACTTGTACTTACAGTTGCCGACATTCCGGGGTATGACCCCCCCCATACCTCCCCCGTAAAATCACCCCTGATTGTAGATGACGTGTTTATAAAGTGTACTCAAACGTGTCTTGTATAATATGTGTGTTGAAGTATTAGGTATGTAAGCGTGTTGGCTTTTGGGTCAATGTGACCAAACGTTCAGTGCCCAAATTTCCAAGCCTAGCTACAGCAAAAAAGTTAACCGTAAGTTTAAAAATTAGAGCGAATTGAGCTCTTATAAAATTTAAAGGTAAGACTATTGTCTAGACAATGACATAGGCTTTTTATTATATTTTAATTTTAAAGCGAGTTATGTGTCTTTTAAAATTAAAATACCTTTAAATTTTATAAGAGCTCGATTCGCTCTAATTTTTAAACTTACGGAGATAAATGTGTTCTGCTGAGAGTAAAATTTGGTATGTTACGCCCTTGTAAGACGGAGACAACAAATGTCACTGTAACGTTTCCTTAACCCATGCCTGAAATCATAATTTATATTATATGTATATTTATAAATTTTGTATGACTCTACATTAGACAATAACTATTCTTTAAACTGCGTCCAACTTCAATAACAATTTCAGCATTTTTTTTATAATTTTACAATATTATTAACTATTATTTTTGTTTAATATCTGTTTTGTATTTAGAAGCTATTATATTATGATTACATAATTATTAGATAGGTATTATATTTAGAAAACAGACTTTTTTTCTTAATATCCTACCTAACAGACAATTATATTTAGGCCCGTTTACTTAAATCCTTATACTTACATATAAAAGAACAGACCTTTTTTTTATGTTCCAATTTTCTGACGACACTTGAACTTTTTCCAATTTTATTATTATTATTTTAATTGTTCTAAATACTTTCCTGAGTGACACCACGTAACCCAATTTTTTATTTTTTGTCTGAGAGGAGGGGAAGAGAGGAGGTGTATTGTATTAAAGGTTACTGTTTTTATCGTGTCATTTATATAAGAGAAATATACATGCATCAATTATAGATAATATATAATATTTATTATATTATACTTAATCGTTGTCGTAACTCTGTCGTATCGTAAATATAGACTGGCCCAAATTATAAACTACCAATTAATATAAATTTTGTTACATAAATAGTTTTAATATTTAATACATGAGAGTTACCGATCACAACATTTTTATGCCACGGATTACTGTTCAACTCTTACATTAGGTACTAAAACAATTAGTTAAAATGTAATTTGAATTTCCTTTATGACCTTATATATTTAAATATTGATATTTCCCTCTGTCGGGACCTATTTAATAATTTAGATAAGTTCTGGAAATGGTTATTGATTCGACCAGTTGTATGTACATTTCTAAGTACCTATTAAAGCCAACTCAAATTGTAAACTGTTTGTACATCTTAAAATACTAATAACTCGATTTAAAATTAAAATATAATAAAAAGCGTAAGTCATTATCTAGGTAATATTGTTACTTTTAAATTGTATAAGAGGTCAATATGCTCTAATTTTTAAACTAACTTAGATAAACGTGTTCTGCTAAGTGTACAATTTTCGATGTTACGCCCTTGTAAGACGGAGACAACAAATGCCACTGTAGCGTCCCCTTAAGTGATATACAATGTGCCGAAGACTTAATGAATGTGAAACTAACTAAGACAACATTGAGTGAGATAAGTTCACCAGAGTAGTATAACGACATTTCGTGCATTTAGAAGTACATACTTTATTCATTGTAGTCCTGACAGTTCTTGTAATAACTTGAAATATTATTCTATGGGAAAGGCAACCTCGCGTTATGAACGTTTGCTATTTACAGTCTACACAAATGGTTATATTTCTTTCGCGCTGGGCGAAAAAAATTAGAGAGAGAAAGAGCTAACTATAGGAAATACCAAAGACGTGATATCAAAATTATTTTGCAAGCCATTCGGTATTCATGAAATGTAAATAAGATAACTGCAAACAATTGCTGAAGATAAAAATAATGTCACAATTAATATATTATTATATTTCCTATTTTGTTTATTTATAATAGATCTTTCGTACTCGTTTTAGTGAAATTAGATTCAAGTAAACTACAGACGGTGATGATATACTGTACCCAATATGTTATATATTTAACAGCTATCTATTATCAATATTTATAACGAAAAATATAAAAATGTGTTTTTGAACTTTTGTTTATTATTTTTATTAGTTAAGTTAACTATTAAGATATTTCAAAAAAAATAAAAACATTTAGTAGGTACCTAAGTATTTAGCAGCAGATACTAAATTAAAAAGTTTTTTTCTTTCAAATGAGATAAGTACCTACTAATATACTATTGAATATATTGTACTTCACTTTACAGTTATTGATAAATATATTAAAATTGTACTGTGGGCATATTTTTGAGCAAAATAACAGGTCAAGTGCAGCCCGTTAAAAAAAATTTGAAATGTTAAATAATAATACACGTAAATATGTACTGATTACACTCTTTCTGCATGATATATTTAGTCAGCTAATAGATATTGAGAAGTTACAAAACTTGGAACGATATAGATCTATTGGTAGGTGCACTGAAGTTAGAGAAACATATTGACGACTCAATAGTTGGTAGAACGACGAGGTGTATTATTAGAGAACAGTTTGTAAGAACTAAGACTGTTACAGGGACATTCGGTCGTCGAGTGGGTTTACGTTTTGTATAATATATGTATAGGTACGTACCTACATAAAAAATCATCATTCTTATGTGTATACATGTGATAGGATCTTATAAATATATATACATATGTATAGGTATCCTAAATGTGTCAAGGCAGCGCCAGTATGCTTTTTAACCAGATAAGGCCGCAGCAGACATAATAATATATATCTGCCATGATTCCATTGACGTTGTGGTGACTATGTTTTTGTCGAAATGTTGTTTGGATATTAATCTGATGGATTTTACTACATTATTCAAATATTTATAATGTACATAAATGCCTGAACATTAACCTACCTTTAATCATGATCAGTACTCGATATATTATGTATAATAAAACATTAATGTATTTTATACTTTAATCACTTGTTTAATGTGTCTAGACATTGGTGACACACCCAAAGAAATGTGACAGTATAGTTAGGATAGGAATTTTATACGATTAAATTCCTTTTTGTGTAAAAGACACAATGTAAGCGACTTCCTGCAAGCAACTTTATAAGCGATGACAAATGCGATATTTAACGCCCAAGAATGTGCAGAGTTTTAAGTTTTTTTGACGGAAATTAAATTCTATTATAACGAAAACGACACCGTTTATATATATATATATATATATATATATATTATATATGCAATATGCAATAGGTATTCATAACCCCTAGGTACCAATATATCCAATGTTATAAAAAATTGAACT
This sequence comes from Macrosiphum rosae, assembly GCA_016617965.1. Taxonomy (NCBI): domain Eukaryota; kingdom Metazoa; phylum Arthropoda; class Insecta; order Hemiptera; family Aphididae; genus Macrosiphum; species Macrosiphum rosae. The sequence goes on from WHPZ01588474.1 coordinate 9,194, forward strand.
TAAAACGCTCATAAAAATTTAATTTGACATTCCGGTAAACATTTATTTCTTGATAACGGTAGACAAATTTATAAGGAATCTTGTATTAAATTTTAAAATATATATAAAAAGAAAAATTATTATGCATTTCTAACTCAAAATAATTTGCAAATATTCGTGGTTTTTACAAAATTTGTCAATATTGTGAGCTTGAATCTTGTGGATAAACGCTATACATTTTTTTTCATTTCCACTAACAGCAACTTACAAAGGATAAATATTATATTACAATTTCATGTTTTTTGACCGAGTGAACAAGTTTCACACAAAATTTTTTTTTGATTTTAGTATAATTATCCAATCAAAATTATCAACTACCTTCAAACTCATGTACAAAACCACAATAATACCATACTGGTGATATGGAATACAAGTATGGGGTTCAGCTAAACTTTCAAATCTTAGAACGCTTCAAGTGTTCATTCCATGGTATGTAACAAATAATAATCTCCATGAATATCTCAAAATTCAAACACTAAATCAGCTAGCAATCAGTAACTATATCTCACTATGTCAAAATCCACTAATTAAACTTTCTTCCCAAGTTGACATAGGGATATCCAGTAGTCTTGCTCAATTGACCTGTTGGGTGGCATTACTGGGTGCTTACCTACCTTTATTCAGCTATTGTAAACTCTGTCACAAAAATTACTTATTGTTCATAAACTTGAATCGATTGTAATTTATTTTAGATTCAAAATAAAAAAATTGCTTTGCTGTACAGTAGGTTACAAGCTGGTCACTGTATAATGAATGGTATTAAATTTGAATTCAATGATATATAATTGTTTAAGAAAACGAATCTGCGAGGAGATGGTATGTCAGTCTAGGTTTAAGACATATCATATATACTTATCTATGGCATTAAAAAAAAAATTTACCAATAATAAATTCCAAATTAATCATAGATATCACAATAGCCATTAGGTACCAACTTATAACTTGTTATACATCAACAACAAACTTTGATACTATAATAGATATTTAATAGTATACTTTAGAAGTTTCAATTACCCACGAATAATATAATACAATCACAACAAAATAACAAAAATAGTTATTCTAGGTTTTTTAATATGTAATTTCGTCCAAATTTGAACTTAAAATGACTATAAAAATAAACTGTGGGTTTTTTTTTTTTAGATTTTTTAGTAACAGAATTAACTACTTACATGAAATCTTGTTTTAAATTTTTAATCCTTAGATATAAAAGTTGAACATTTTGTACATTAATAATAATGTAATAATTATTCAATTTTAAATTTGATACATTTTGTCAAAATTCAATTTTTAAATGCTTATAAAAAAAAATTGTGATTGTGTATTTTTAATATTTTTCAACTGGTATCGTAACAATATATCAGGAGCCTTGTATTAAAATTTTACACTTTTTGGAACAACAGATAAAACTTTATTGATATTCATAGAATAAAAAAATAAAAAAATAAAAATATGTAATTATCCGTAAACGACTCAAAACAAGTCAAAATATTTTAAAAATTTTATCAAGTACCTATAAGAATTGGTAAAATAAACATTCAGGGAAATTTTCATGTATCTACAGTTATTCGTTTCTAAATTACAACAAAATAAGAAAATTGCTACATGAGAAATCGAGTGAATATCCAATGTTGTAAAAGTTTGAATTTAAAACTCTCATAAAAATTTAATTTGACTTTCTTGTAGAAATTTTTTTTTGATAAAGGTAGATAATCTTATAAGGAATTTTGTATTACATTTTAAAACCTTAGATTTAAAAAGAAAAATCTTTACGAATTCTTAACTCAAAATAATTTGATAATTTTCGTGATTTTTCCATATTTTGTCAATTTTTGAACTTTAAATGCTTATAAAAATAAACTGTGACAAAGGATTTTTAATATTTTACAAATGTCAATGTAACAATACAGTAGGAGCCTTGTATTAAATTTTCAAGTATTTTTACTCAACAAATAAAGTTTTATTGACATTCATAGAAAAAAAACTAAGTAAGTTGTAATCTGAAAATGTCATGTATCTACGGTCATTTGTTTTAATGTTACAGCAAAAACGAAAGTCGATTTTATGAAAAATCGATTTTGATTAAAAATTACAGTTTTTCCTTAATTTTTCTTTTGTTTTTCTTGGCGCTTTTGAAAATTACTTGCAATGTTAAATTTGGACCTTCTCAATGTACCAACAATATTCACTTTAAAATCAAACAAGATACTGAAGTTGAAAATCGAAGCATTACTTTGACTACTTAACATGAACACAGACACCAAAATAAATAAAAATTTAAAATTTAAAAAAAATAGGTATATAAAAACACACATCATTGTAAAATCAATACATTCATTGTTCCACTCAGAGTCTAAGAAAATGTAATAATGTAAAAATAACTTAATATAAAATTATATAATGTATTGTGTATCTCAAAATTTGATATTTTGAATTAAAAAGCATCAAAGGAAAGCACCAGATAAATATAAATTAACATCATTACCAATATTAATATTTTATAGTAAAAATAGTAGGTACCTAAGTATATTTATAAAAGTATTATACCTAAATAAAAAAAACCATATACCAATGTTCATAATATTATATTATGTCATATAGGTAGGTATATTACATTATTTTTATAATTTATTACCAAGAGCTATAAATTGAAAATAATTAATAATAAGTAAAATTAGAAGTAATAATATCAACTTGTATTCACATAATTAACTTAAATATATTAAATATATTTAATAAATTTGTTGATTAAGATTTTAGATTGTAGTACCTATTGAATATAATATGGATCTTTTATACCATGATTTTAGATTCTGAGCGATGGATCTATTGGTTTTACAATGGTGTTTATTTTTTATTTTTATCTTGAATACAAAATTTCTACCAGAAGGAGTGCTTTGATTTCAACATATAGTATCTTATTTTTTAGCAAATTGGATCAAGATGGTATTTTAGAAAGGTCATTTTTCGATTTTCTCGCCACGGGAAAACACCGATAAATTAAAAAAAAAACAGCTAAAAATGGGATTTTAATTTCAAACGCTCTGTTTATCACCATAGAAACAAATAAACATAACGATTTTATTAAATTTGTTGTAATTTATAATATTAATTCAACATACAGGCCTATAATAAAACATAATAACAATATAAAATATCCAGACTGACAAACCGTCTCAGAATCGTTTTTTCGTATAGTTACAATGGTATGATATCATTGAATTCAAATTTAATACAATCTATTATATAGTGACCTACTTGTAACCTACTGTACAGCAGTGCAACATCCATTTACCTGATTTTTTTAATATTAATTTCTTTCTTATCATGTTTGGCGCTTTTTGATTAAAAATATAAATATTTTTGAGATGGTAACAATACTAACAAACTAACAACACATAAACTCCTATTGATGAAGTATATTGTCTTACACTCAAAAAAACAAACAAGTTATATGAAATATAAATAACTTAAAGTACTTACGAATTTATTAATATTTTATATTTTACTATTATTTATACCTAGAAATAAATGTAAATTACGTAATGTAAAATACAAAAAACAAAAAAAATTTTAGAATGGTAAGCCCAATTGTCAGACATGATTTTTAGATAAGGTATTTTGAAGTTTGAATATTTATAAAATTGTGACAACTTATACATTATACCACTGTGGCACTGTAAAAACAACACTGTGATATTGCTTATGTCGGCTTATGTGCTTCATACAGCCTATGCATACATTTGCCAGTCACCACAATCCATATACAGCTTAATTTAGAATCTAAAATTTATATAGGAATAAAAACCGGGATAAAAATTATATTTTTTTAAATGGGTTGCAGTTATTAAATATTTTAGCACTTATCATTATTACTATATTAGTATTTTCATCATATTTTGCTCAACATTTAAATAAATTATACTAATAGGTATAGCTTATGTATTATATAATATACTACATTTTTACCCAATTTTAATATTGCATTATTTAGGTAAATCAAGATGGAAATAATAATTTTTTCTATCATGATTCAAATATATTATATTATATTATATAATATAATATAATATTATATGATATTATTACATACCAATTCTCCAAGACAGTAATGAGCGGTGGAACCTTGTTAGTGATACGATCAGTAAATTTAACTGAAGCACTTAAAACTTTGAGACCACCTTGCTTAAAATCCACATGTGGCACAGTTTCCAAGTGTTTAATCAAATATTTCTCTAAAACAGATTTCTTGCAATGCGACTGAGAGTAGGTAACGCAACTTCAAATGTCCGTAAACAGCTCAAAATGAGTCAAAATATCTTCAAAATTGTATGATGTATAGAAAATGAGAATATGAACATTCAATCCAATTGTCATGTACTACACTGTAGATTCTACAGTTATTCGTTTTTGAATAACATCAAAATAAGAAAATCGATGTATGAGAAATCGAGTAAATATCCAATGTTGTAAAAATTTGAACTTCGAATGCTCATAACAATTTAATTTGAATTTCCGGTAGATTTTATTATAAAATTAGACAAACTTATGTGGAATCTGGTATTGAATTTCCAAATCTTAGATTTAAAAAGTAAAATTTTTGTGAATTTCTAACCACATTTTCGTGAATTTTACGTATTTTATCAATATTTGAACTTTAAATGCTTATAAAAAAAAATTGTGATGATGTATTTTTAATATTTTTCAACTGATATGGTAACAATATATCAGGAGCCTTGTATTAAATTTTTAAATTTGTTTACTCAACAAATACAATTTTATTGACATTCATAGAAAAAGAAAACTAAAAAATTGGAAACTGAAAATTTCCATTTATAGTGCAAAACAAATCAAAATATTTTGAAAATTTTATTGTGTGTAGAAAATGCTAATAGAAATAACCAGTAAAAATTCATGTTTCTACGGTCATTTGTGTCATGGTTTTTGTTGAAAACCGATTTTGCTTAAAAATCCCGTTTTTTCTTAATTTTTTTTTTGTTTATCCCGGCGCTTGGAATTTAAAATGTTGACTTCCCCAATGCACCAACTAGATTCCCTTTCCCATCGAACAAGATATTGAAGTTGTAAATCGAAGCATTATTTCGACTAGGTACTTATTTTTAATTGACTATTTAAATAAACGACCCAAAAAATAATTAACAAAACACATCGTTATAATTTACAACGATGCAATTCATCGCTACATTCAAAATCTAAAATTTATTCTCATTGATCACCACCAATCATAGGTACCTACGCTACTGTGCGTAGTGAGTAGGAAGTAGTTACATTACGAAGCAACTCAAGTACAGAGTACGAGTACAGACTTGGCGTATCAACTATCAAGATTCAAGATACACAATAAATATAATACTATAAATTCTATTCGGGTCATATAGCACATATTGCGCCATTGCACTCGTAAACAATTTGACGCACGTCATATTTATTTTTATTAAGCCTCTGTGTGAAACGAGCCATTTACGCATGTCGCATGTGTGAGTATAATCGTCCCGTTGCTTAAGCAGTCTACAGACTACGGCATTACATTTAATGTCTATAATATACCAATGACTACATTAATATTCTATATCAGGGATCTACACGACTTCAGCAGTAAAACTATCACTCTGCCATAGATAATATAGATAATATTACCATAGATTCTACTTTAGACATTATATTATCTATGCACTGTACAGTCATATTATTACTGTGTGGACTATGACCTAAGAACGTATCGATAGTATGTCGTACTCGCACGTCATTACGTCACACTTGTAACTATTCGAATGCTGGATTTTGAACCGATATGCATCGATACCATCACATTTTTGCATTGCATTTTATTGTTTTGTACGTTCCAGGTTTCTTGGTATTCAAATAATATACTTAAATACCTTAATAATAGGTACCTTAATACCTTATAATTATATTTTAATTACCTACATTAGTATCACCCGACGACGACTACGGACTATGCTACACGCACTGAGATAGATAAGAATATACTCTTAATATTCTTATCTATCTCAGTGGGTACACGTCGTATAGCTGCAGCAGGCAGCTGCTTCTTCGGTATCGCTCGCCGGACGACATAAATGTTTCTTATCAACCGAAACGTATTCCGAGATTTGACACGACGATAAGAAATTAAGAACGATTTCGGTTTTCAAACGCGACATTACGCTTTATTTTTTTAATTTATTCATCATCCTTTTGCGGTGGTAAACGGTGTGTTATTGCTATTGTTTCAACAGTTCGTTTCCGCAATCTGCTCTGTGTCAACTGCTATGCGGTTCCTGGATTCGTTCGTACAACCTTGCCAGCTGACCACATCAAAAAATCGGGACGTCGGACGACGTCGGCGCCTGGAATTCCGCTGAAAACCGTTTGTCGGAAGTAGTCTGCTGTCGGAAGTCGACAGCAGAAATTTCGAAGCACTATGCGCTTTGACCGCTTTCGCTTCGATATTAGACACACATGTCTGTTAATCGTCATCAGTGTTTTAATGTGAGTCCAAATAAATACTAATAAATTGTATCGTTGTGTCGCACCAAACGTCACATTCTTCATCAATAACTTTTCTGTTGATGCGTGTGTCGAGAGAGTTAGATTTCATAGAGGCAGATAAGTAGGAAGTTGACTAGAGACTGTATGTATATGTAATATATACGTCTCATCCATATAGCGTAAGCCGAACTTAGGTTCATGAAATAGACATAAGTTTAATCTTTTTCATGAATTAACAACCATTATTTTACATATTGTTTAGTATTTTAAATTTACCTGTCATCATATGGATAACTTTTTGTGAAATCTAAATAATTACATCATCTTATCTTACCATACAAGTTTTTTTTATACATATTATTATGTATTATTATATTGTTTGACAATTATTATTACAATTAATAGCATGGCAACGACTGTTACTTACACCAAACAGAAGAATTTTAATATGTTCAACGTTTTGATTCATATTGTTCACACTTCTCTGTCGCTGGTCTCGTAATGTTGGATTTTGACCCTCTAACATAGCGTAATCGTCAAATTAAGTACCTATGTTACCTATGTCTAGTTTTAATGTGAAAATCCTTAATAATTTTAAAATTTAGTACTTCTGTGGTACAATTATAATAACAATCAAGCAGAAAAATAAATTTTCACCACATACCTACCTACCTAGTTAAATAAAATGATAGGTATACCTTTAAAAAAAAATGTTGAATAATAAGATAAGATCAGGGGTCAGGACGCTACTAGATTTTTGTAATGCGAAAACGCTTCAGCTACTCCCCCCAAAAAAGTAGCTTGCTATCACTATCGCTACTTTTTTAAATTTAGAGTGCTTCTTCTAGCGCTATTTTCTAAATGTAGCACGCTACTTTTTCGCTACATTTTTAAAAATGTTCTTATTGAAAACTAGTGTTTGTAGTTTGTACTGATTTGACATTTGGTCACTGCACTCACTGGACAGGACCCAGGACAAAAACTTCACTAATACACTCATCATTATCATAATATAAATAAACAAATACAACCATAATTGATAATTTAATAATCACCAATTAGATTGTAGGTAGGTAGCAACAAAATAATGATAATTTTTGCTATGCTAACCGGAAATGTTTTGCGCTCTACATATTATAGTATTTTGCTATCTAAGGTGTAATGTAGCAACGTTACGTCAATCCCTACAAATAAAGTAACGTTGCTACAATTAGCGAGCTACTCCCAACCACTGGATATGATCATGTTAATATTTAGATTTCATGAATATTTATCCATATGATGAAATAAATTAAAAATATTAAATAGGCAGGTTACAAGTGTAAATAAGAGTTTCCATTTCATGAAAAATACTATTACACTAAATGCCAAAGATAACCACAGTGGTCTTATTATTCCTCGTATTATTCATATTAAGAACTTCATTATGATAATTTAAAAAAAATTGGAAACTATTTCCTATTTTCCTACTAATATTTTTAACAAAAATATACCCTTGTAAATAGCATATGAATGAACTGTAGCATAGTATCAATTTTTTTAACTTAAATTAACAACCAAACATATAGGTACTTACATCAAGAGTTTGTGGACTAAATATTAAATTAAATTGCATACTTACTATTAAAAATTACTGTAAAAAAAAAAACTGTATGTTGTAGGTATTGTATAATTATTTAAAAATGTAAAACAATAAACTACTATAACAAATCATATAAACATAGTTTGCTTATTACTTGTGGGCTAAACCAGGATATACAATCATTAGTTAATGTGTAAAACAAATACAAGTTAGGTACAGACATTTGTATTGAATAAAAGATTTAGAAATTATATATAGGTTTCCTACTATAATTCTAATATAATTGTATGTTGTCTGCTCACACAATATCACCGTGATAAAATTATCCATGGCTACACAAAAGTCTCATCAGTCTTGAAGATAAGAAAATAACCAAATTAAAATTAAATTGAATATCCCCGGGGAAATCGTGAAAATTGCAATCGTTTTTATAAAATCATTCATAAAATGGAACGTAAAATACAACTGTTTAAAAATATAATTTTAATGTCCAATATTGATAGAATATTGAATATTATTAATTACTATAGTTACAAAAATGTAACAAATATTAAATAAAACATTGTATCAGTAATTTAAATATTTTTAGGCCAACCATAATTGCTGAAAATGGAAATATCTCTGAAAGTGACTACAATTCATTGGTTTATGATAATACTTCAACCATATTTTTACACAAAGTAAGAAATTTCAAATATGTTTAGTTTAATATTATCAGAAGACTACATTTTAATTTATTGCTTTATTAATCAGACAAGAATTTATTAGCTAAACCAAATTCATATTTATTAAAGTAAAATAAAATATGTATATATTTTTTCTAGAGTACTGACAAAAGTGCTGCTCAAAAGACATTCAATTATAAGCATAGGTGGAAAAGTATTTTAAATGTTTTAGATACATGTAATAAAGATATTATATTTCCTGAAATACAACCAAATCTTGACACTGATAAAAGGTAATTATTTTTTAAAAATTATTATTTTATTTTGTTAAAACTTTTGTTATGTATTTTTTTACAGAATAGTTTCCGAAATAGAAGAAAATCTAATGACAAATAATTTTAACTCAAGTTCGGAATTTATAACTAAAGATAATTTTGCCGAAGATTATATTACTATTAAAACTCATATGATAGATGATGATGAGTTCAAAGAAAGTACATTTCAGTCTGTTGATGTAAGTACATCAGTCCGCAATGCTACCATAAATGAAGATATTCCGTCTTTTAGAGAGTGGACAAAAAAACAATTAGAAGAAGCTGAAAAACAACCTAGTATGAAAAAATAAATAATTTTTATGGCATTTATCGAACTTAATCATTATTATTAATTATTATTTACAGCTACTAATGAAACTAAATATAACCACAATAAGAAAATATTAAAAAAAAATTATGCATCACCCGAATGTGGTGCCAAAGTCGTGTCTACAAATCCTGAAGCAAAATATCCACACTTATTATTAACGAAACCTTCTGATGAATATTTATTAAATTTATGTAAAAGTACTACTTGGTTTGTTGTTGAATTATGTGAAGCAATTCAAGTGAAAAAAGTATGTAAAAATGATTGTGTCTACAAATTATAATAACATTATTATTAGGTCAGTGAAGTTATTGCATCAAAAAAACTCATTAAATTGATTGCATTATTGCATTAAAATATATTAAAGATTGCACTTATAAATTTAATTTTACATCAAAAAGATTTAAATATAATCAATAAAATCAAACATATTAATAAATAATAATAATGAAAATTAAATATGAATATTGCTTACATTATTACATTGCACAACAAATGATTTTTTTAAGTTTTCTAACCGATCTAATGCGATAAACACTCTATAGAAATATTAATAAAATAATAAGTATTACAACAAATATAGAAATTTGTTTATTGCTACGTTTACTTACTTGTATTTTATATATCAAGTTTATATAACCTTAAATGTAAACAAGAATTATGAAAAATAGTTAAAATTGCAGTAAAATTAAAAAAATCGTCAAAATTACATTTATTGCAATATAAATTTTTTTTTGTTTAAATTAAGAGTTTAATGTAAAGCTCACTCATCAATAAAGCTGAGTATTACTCAGTAATAAATATAAGCATTTACAAAAAATTTTCAAATGCAACAACTTCACTGCCCTAATTGTTACCATTGTATCTTGTATAAATTATAATATTATTTTATTTTTTAGATTGAACTAGCAAACTTTGAACTGTTTTCGTCTACGCCAAAAGAGTTTTCAGTGTATGTTGCTTCTCGACTGAATGCACGAGTGTGGACGCCAATTGCTAATTTAGTGGCAGAAGATGTGCGAATATTGCAAGGTTTTATTTTAAATACAACAGATGAAAATGAATTTAACAAATACATTAAAGTTGAGATAAATTCACACTATGGAAAAGAACATTATTGTCCAATATCAGTGTTCAATGCATATGGATTATCAGAAATTGAAGTATAATAATTAGAATTTTTAAAAATGTATTAAATAATTCATATTTTGTAATTTTAATTTTAGGTGTTGGAAAGATCAGATGAAAATGGATTGGAAATTAACATTGCAGAAAACGAAGACGCTGATGATTTTGATGCATTAAATGAGGAAATCCAAAATAACCGAAATAAATCAATGGATAGTAAAAATACATTGCTCGACAGTGCCCGTGTTGCAGTGATGTCAATTGTTAAAATAGCTGCAGATGTGTTAGATATTAGGCAAAAAAATACCAACTATTTTTCTAATAACACATTAAATGATAACATTGATAATATAACAGCAGAATTTCAATTATCAAAATGTATTACTCCGGGATACATTATGGTCTGCCACAGTTGTAACGACACATTTTATAAACAGTAAGTTTTACATTTTCAGTGTTATTTATATGATATTAAATTCATTTTATTTTTTAATAGGATGTTTGACACTATAAGTTGCGAAGCAGATCATTTAACCGAGATGTATCAAAATAGGTACATCCACAATACAATAATGAATAGTGATGCGTGTGTAGAATATGGATTAGATTTTTTAACAATAAAAAAAAAATCCAAACGGAAAATCTCTTTGATTAGTGATCGAAGAAAAAATTTTATCCTTTCAATTTTCCCACGTGTTAAAATAGCTGCTCTGTGTAATACTTTAGCAATTGTGCACAAAAAAATTGTATTAAATAAGGCAAAACGTGTTTACATTAGTGATAATTTGATAATAAATCTACAAACATCGATTCCAGATGAAAATGAATCAACTTCTAACAATAGTACTACAAAACTTCAGCAATCAAAAAATGATACATCCTATTCTGATACAACTGATGATAATAAATCGACAGTATATTTGTCTAGTTATATTGAACCTATAATTTCTCAAATATTACCAACCAAAACATTTTTAAGTTCAGATGAAGATTCAGGATCATCAAACAAATATTATGTTAAAGAATCTGCGACAGTTATTAATGAAAACGCAACATTATCTTCATCTTCAAATACAGAGTTGAATTCAACAAACGAAGTTCCTATTCCAAGTTCCACTCAATGTAAATTGTTATCTACTCTTAATGTAATACTCAACTAATTATTTCATAATTTTTCAGTTGAAACTAGTTATATTGTGGAAAAACCCATAGATTCTGAACTCCAGAATAATATTGAAACAAACATTACAAATGAAGGAACACTAGTCGAACCACCCTCAGACACATTTGATAGTTTTTTCAAAGATTTTGTTGAAGAACAGGATAATGACAAATGTAACCCTACAGCAGCAGAGTCATTAGTACATCACACTGTACAACCTTCAGTTCAATCACAAAATACCAAGCAATCTTTATTCATTCGCTTAGCAAATCGTATTAAAGTAATATATAATTTAATTAATTTAATAAGCATTTATAGTTATTCATAAATAGATAAAACATTAAAACAAAATAAAATATTTATGAATAAAAATTATTTAAATGTTCTTTTTTTGTTTATAGGATTTAGAACGAAATATGTCTCTCAGTGGTGAATATTTACAAGAGCTTAGTACTCGTTATAAGAAACAAGTTGATGATATGCAACGTACTATTTTGGAGTTAACTGAAGAAAACAGAATGAAAAGGGAACAGGATTTAAAGATTTATGGAGAAATAAAATTTCTTAGTGATCAAGTGGCTTCACTTCAAAATTCACTCCACTGTTTAAAAACTGAAACAGAAAATTTAAATTTGGTGATTAATTATATTTTTTTTAATCTCGATTTTAGTTTATTAAACTATTCAATATTTGTTGTTGTATATTTATAATTGCGACAAATTCTTATGTTAAAATGAATTTTTGTTTGCAGTTTTCAGTTATTGTTCCTGAAAGCAATCCCCTCAAAATCGGAATAATTTGTTTGTTAATATCAACATATATACTTCTTAGAATAACAGGTATTATAGGAAAGAAAAATCAAGAATTAGAATGGAAGAATTCTAATACAGGATTGGGCGCACGTAGGCAGTCTACTAATGATATTTCATCAAATATTAAAGAGAAACATCGACGTCCTAGTGAAGAAGCATTATTTTCATCTGGTAAGAACATATTTTACTGTTGTGACTTTAATATTATAATGAACATAAGTTTAAAATCCTATTTTTTTAAATGCATTTATAAAGAGAATAATTATTGTAAGATTGTAAATTGGAAACTTTGTTACTTTACTTATTTTCTTTAACTTATATAATTAGGTAAACAAAAGATGATGGTGAAGTCAGAATTTGGCGGTCAGACTTGGTTTCAAAGTTATGGCCTAATAAAGTTTTTAGATTTTTACGCATTCACACATTATTCTAGTTTACTGCCCATAACAAATATTGATTTTTTTACTTACAACATACATTTTTACTAATATGGACGCTACTTAAAGATACGTTACACGGACATATTTTGTTGTCTACGTCTAACAGGTGTGTACCTTAGTAAATTTTAAGCTCAGCAGATCACGTTTAGCTCTGTTAGTTTAAAAACTAGAATGTATTGACCTCTTATAAAATTTAAAGCTAAGATTTTTATTTGGGTATCTCTTATGCTTTTTATTATATTTTAATTTTACAGCAAGTTATGAATATTTTAAGATGTACAAACAATTTACAATTTTAAAATACTCATTTTATAATTTAATTCATTCTAATTTTTAAACTTACGGATCTAAATGTGATCTGCTGAGGGTAAAATTTGCTATTTTACGCACTTGTAAGACGGAGATAAAATATATCCGTGTAACGTCCTATTAAGATATAATACCTATTTTTGCAATTGTTTTTGGAAAGGCAACAGATCTGGTCGCAAAACTTAAGGTCCTAAGGACCTCTCGGATGGTTTTTTTTTTATTCAGACTTGTTACACAAATATCAATAAAATAAATTTTTTAAATTTTTTCAGTTTTGTCTGTACAATATAAAAGTAAGTACAGTAGCCAAAATCTGATTGCTTCATAAAATATAGAGTAAAAAAATCATGAATGGTGTGGTAAAATTGTGTATCGTAAACGTGTGTATCATAATATGAACAAAATAACAAAATAGCAAAATTGTGAACTTCAATAGTCTAAAACTTCAAAACTAAGTCCGACCACCAAATTCTACCTTCACCCCCTTGTTCAGTATACTTGTCTACATAAGTTTAAAAAAAATGCAAAGAAGGGTGTCCGTTAAAGTAACAAATTATTGTAAATTGTAAAATCTCTATTTTATGTTTCTAGAGTATAATATTTTTTAGTGAGTAGTAATATTTCATACATTCCTTTTGTTAGAAAATTTATTTTAATATTTAGGTTTACATATTTATTTTAACAGTAAACCTAAAATAAACAAAATTAATTACTACATTAATTGTATTATGAAAAAACAAATATTAACTAAACTGAAATTTTTTTATATTTTCATTAGGAACCACTCATCAAGATTTATTAATTCGAAATAACAACGGAGAAAATATAAAAATTGAAAAAAAACGTAAAAAAAAGAGAAAAGAGCTTATTTTGAAATCAAAGTCAAATGCAATTAACCTAGAAGCAGGTGGTATTGATAGTAACATCCAACTAAAATCTACCTCTAGCCTTTCCCAATCAAACCGAAGAGCTTCCTCATCTGATCTTACTACTTGCAATAGTTCAACACATGATTTCATAAAAACTGCACTGTCAGTTAGAAATAAACGAAGTTCCGGACCGTTACAACATAACGGAACCTTAAGTGTACTTGATTCCAATAAAAACAAAAATGTAACTGAAATAAAGTCTAAAAGTATTAAAACTTTTTTCAAAAAAATGTTTTAGATCCTTAAACTAGCCTGTAATTTAATTTTGTTGATTATATTTGTTAACTATTTTTATGTTTTGTCCTTTGGTATTGTGGAACTAATGTTATCTATTTGTCAATATATTGTACCTATTAAAATATTTTATTTTTATTTGACGAAATAATTTATGCAATATATGGTTCATTACAAACACATTTTTATTGATGACTGACAAAATCGCATAGTTTGATCAACTTCATGGTTATTTAATTACAAATGTAAGGTCTTTGATAATAAAAGCACAAATATAAAGTAATATTAATTAATATTATTGTATCTTATCTATTTTTATACACTGTATTAAAATGTTATAATGTATTGCATTTTAATTTATTCATGTCTAGTTGTTCACGAATGGCTTGTTTCATCTTTAATAATCCATCATATATGCAGTTCATGGTAGTTATTTCAGTAGTAATTTGTGATTCCAGGGATAAATTTTGAAAATTTTTCTATAAATTATAAATTAAATTATTATTATTTACTACTGTTGGTTTTTAAATTATGTTTTGTATATTGGTACATAAAAATATTATTTATTATCATATTTTTATGATAACATTTTAATTAATTAAAAATGTGGATACTGAATATGTGAGCTACATCGGCGTATAATGTGGGGGAGGGGCTATGGGGGAATTTTTCTTACCCTACCACCAGTAAATAATTGTTTAGTTAAATGTTTATAATATATTTTGTGTACCCGAAACATTATTTGTTTCAATTATTATATAATTATATAATAATAATCAAAGTTATTTGTAACAACCCCCCCCCCCTTTTATAAATTTATCACATTACGAGTATAACAAAACAATATTATAAATACCGTAATTCTTTCTTGGTCCATATCTAAATAGTGTCGTATTTTATTAATGTTTTCAAGAACATTTGTTAATAATTTATTTCGACGAGTATTTGATTTTAATAAGTGAGTTACTGACTTCCGTTGTGAACTAATTTTATTCTGAAATAAAACAATTTATAAAATACTACCAACTTAAAATGTATCTTAAACGGTTATTCTTTAATATTATATAATACTTCTAATATTTTTAATTCTCGAATAAAACGTTCCTTTGAATCTTTTGCTTCAGACTTAGATTTAATAATCATGTAATCGATGATGGTCATTTCCATTTGGTCTAAAAAATTCCAATTCGTTACAGTTTTAAATTTCTTTATCATTTCATCTTTAATGGCTATTTTAATATTTCCCAAATCATTCTCCATTTTGGCTATTTCAATGCGATCCTTTTTTGCACACAACTTTTCTTTTTCTAAAATGTTTAATATCTCTTTTTCCTCTTTTTTTAATTCCGCTGCTCTATTTGATAGATCTTGTATAACATTTCCATATAATAAGATACTACTTTTCAATGATTTAGCTTTAGTAATTTGAAATTTATATAGTACAATTGTGGTATAAACATCATTTAGTTTCATTTGTTTTTTTATCTATAATTTAAATAATCATAAAAATCTATAAGTTCACTATTATAAGTAGTTAAATAAATAAAATTATATTTTTAATAATCATCAAAAGTATAACATGTATACTAACATGGGTTCATAGGTACTTGAGTATACTACAAGTATACTCATGTACTTACCTACAGTGTACAAATCAGTACACAATCAATAGGTAAGACTCAAAAATAGTCTTCAGTTTGAAGAATAAACTCCCAATTTTATTTTTGTAACATTAATTTATAAATGGTGATAACGACTAACGAGTGAAGATGACCAGACGAATGTGGCAATCCTAAAATAATATGATCTTAGAAAATTTAAATGAACACAGTCAAAGAGTGTGTGACAAAAAAATGCTTACTATTCATAAGATTAGTAACTGTGTTAAAAGGAAAACTGTTGTTTTTTTATCGTTTATAAACAGTGTATATATCCAATCGGTAGGAACGTAGTGTAATGTACCTATCCTAAACAAGTATAGGTACACATTTAGGCGTCTACTAGGCCAAACTCCAAATGGTGTCCCCTGGATCAGGGTAAAATTTCTACTAAATAAGAATACGTCTTGTTTGATTCAATTCCGACGGTCAAAAAGTTACCGTATGACTTCATTCAAAATTTAGGACTCAATTCAATATTATCGATTAGTTATGTCATATTTACTAGGAAGGTTGTAGGTAGATAGGTAGGTAGGTGTAGGTACCTATTCTTTCAGGTGTGAGTACACAGATGATGATGTGTGGACTTAAAATAGCTATTATATGTATAATTATTAAATTATAATTCTAACCTGACATGCTTCTAGTTCATTTTGAATTTGTTTTAATTCATCTTCAATAAAATCAAGTTCTACGTAAGATGAAGTCAGATGTGTACTACTCGTGTCCAATTTTCTTTTATTATCCTCTATGGTTTGTTCAATTTGATATTTTTTAGCTCTCAACTCTAATGTTGTATTAAATAATTTTGGATCACAGCCTATTGGTAATACTTTTTCATCAAATACTAGTACTCGACTCATTGCCATTATGGATTCTCCACTATCATTATTAAATTCTGGTTCAGATTCTTCACTTTCGCTGGATGAAGACGATGAAATATCTATAACAAAAATGTATGCTCATGAAAAATCAATAACTTATATGACTGTGTGGGAAATGATACTGTTAAGAATATAAAAAACAAATAATGAATTAATGTTTTATGTTACCATCATCATTATATGATTGAATTTTGGGTATTTTTAATTTTTTATCGAACATTTTTTTAAGATGTTTAGCAAAACCACTATTCTCCAATTTCAGACACATATCAAAAGTATGTTGATTGTCTATTAGCATATTTTTTTGTTTTATATCAATATCATTAAAATATTTGATATCTTCTTGAATTCTTTGTATCTATTAGTAGGTATTACAATTTTTATTTAATCAATACTTAATTGATAGGTAGGTAGCCATTTATTACAAAATATTACTTGTTGAGCTTTTTTATTTTGTTCTCCTATTTTAATATGTACATTGTACGAAAGATCATCTTCAAGTAAATCAAAATCGTACAAAACTAACATTTCTTCTTCTAACGTCGTAGCCCATAAATCAAGAAATATAATCTCAAGTTTAACTTCTATTCGCATTTTATTCAATTTAAACAGATTGTCATCAAACATTTTGATTTTCTTTAACATTGTTTCATGCAGATGCATATGTCTATATTTTAGTTTATCAATTCTCATTTGTTGCATAATGATTTCTTCATGAGTAGGCTCTTCGTAAAAATATGCATTTTTATACAAAGGGCTTAATTTGGGATTACAAAACAAATCCATCCGATCACAGTGATAAATCGGTTCAAACGAATCAATTAAGTTAGGCTGAAATACAATTATAGAAAAAATAAGCAATTATAGATAGATATGTAAGTATTTCCTGTAGGTATCTGAGGACTTATATGTGCGTGCTACAAATACAATATTATGTAGTACTAAAGTATTTAAACCACTATAACATTATATGATTATTATTTATTTATTTATTTATTTTTGGGGGTTGAGGCTTTAACTACTGAGGTTATTAGCCTGTGGAACTGTAGGGGATGGAACACTTGTGTGTTTGGCAGATTTTTTAGTGGGCATCTGTAGGTATCTGATAAGCCCGGGTGGGGGATGGCGGCACTTCTTCTCCGGACACCGTGACTTGCCCGAAGAAAAATGCCGCCCGCGGCTGGGGATCGAACCGGCATCGGCTGCGTCGAAACCGACGCATTAGACACTCTGTCTCCCATTATTAATATTATATCATTGTAACATCTCATCGAGTATTTTCCACTGGACCTCCCGGTTTTACCGCTATATATCAGTGGTAGCATAAAATCGATTTTTAAATTTTATAGGTTTTATAATTAATATTAATTAAAACTAAAAGAAAATAATTACGTAGATATTGGCCAAAAATGTAAATGAAACTACAATCGGTTGATCATCTAATATCTATATAACAACACTGGTGGTTCTGACACACTGTTTAAAACGTCAATAATTTCAAGGTATTGTCGAAATTTTATAATGTATATCAGCGTGCAGTACCTACTTATATGTACGTAAACCTACCAAAATAATGTTTTAGGTTGAGAAGAATAAATAATAAGTGCTCTTTTTTAGTGAAATAAAATGCCTCAAATAACCTTTTTACAGAGCGGGACATTTTTGGGTTCTTTGGGGACAGTGGGACACAAAGCTCGAAAGTGGGACTGTCCCGCCCAAATCTGGATGTATGGTCAGTAACCATTGGTCACGTTAGTAATACATTCATATTTAGCTATTAATAATTATTAATTATTTAGGTACCTACATAATAATATGTAAGTTAAAATTAATTAATTATATTAAAAAAAAAATAAAAATAAAAGTTATGTACAGCGACTTGTGGTTATAACGACGTATTAGTAACAGTTCCTTGGTCGTCGTTATATAGGTAGATGATACCGAGAGTATTTTTAAAATTCGACATTGTTCAGGACACAACTCATGTAAGTTTCTTTTATTATGGGACACAACTATTTAACTGCATACTGAGTATTAAAAACATAAAGAAACTTTGATACTTAAGATGGATCGTGGATGGTAACTATATAATTTATACATTATAACCTAACCATGGTTATAGCTAAGAGGAGGACTTTATAAAAATTAAAAAGTAATAATGCAAAAATTGTATAATAATAATATTTTACTATAGCTTTATGGAGTATATTTCTTACATCAATAGATTCATCCATTAGGACTTCAGGGAAATCTGATGGCGTTATTATTTCTGGATCATTTAACTCCTTTTGTATCATACTAATATCAAACTTGAATTGTTTGTATTCTTGTATTAATCTTATTTTTTGTGTTCTGAGATCGAAAACTTTTTCATTAAAATTATTTTTCATAAAATGTATCTATAATAGACTATAAATTAAAATCTATTTATAAATATTTTAAATAATGGAAAATTAACCTTAGCTTTAACTTCCATGTAATTTTTAAACGTATCTTCCATTTTAATTATTGAATTTTCAGTCACTTTAAAATGTGATCCTGATTTCAAGTTCAAATAACCAATAGAATCCATAGTATCTTCTAGTAATGCCTCTTCTTCGATATTATTATCTTCACCTGGCTTATTTTTATGCATGTCTTGAATTTTAAGAATTTGCCGATTTTCAAAATCTTTTCTTGCAGCAAACTTATCAATGGCAAACTGAATTTTCTTTGGTAAAGACGAATACTTTTCTCGTACATTTCGAAGAAATATATCTGTTTCAGAAACCCCAAGTATGAGATTGGGAGTAGGTTTGCTTACAACTGTCATTTCCCGTCTTCTACATAAACATAATAATAGGTAGTACTAATTAATTTAAATATAGTTTAGATTATTTGCTATTTTTACTGACACGCTAAACTAAAAATTGTAAAGACCTTGCAAAGTCTGGGGCTATTATTTCCTTTATAGACTTAGCTACAGTGTATACATTTATTAGTTGGTCAAGAAAATACTATTTTGTGTTTAATTTTTAAAAAGAAAATTATGATTACATATCTAAGCCAATTAAATGTTAAATGTGTACAACGGATAAAAATATATTACAACTTCAGAATTCTTTGGAGATCATAAAAAAAAAATTTAAAAAAAGTCTGCATCCGAATTGCATACCATCTCTTAGGACTTAGAGGGTCCCGCCGTGAACCACTTTTTTTTGCACTTTTCTAATTTTTTTTTTAAAAGATGCATGTATAGAAACGCTCTTTTATGTATGGTTGCTACAATTAATGTTATTATCGTTTTTTAAATGTATTATTATTATTATTATTATTATTATTATATTGTAATGTCATTTTTCATTGTAATTTAGGCACCTGAATAATTTTAAGCTATTCCTATACATTAATATTAACCATTTAAAAAAATTCTATTGCTATTTTAATATTCAAAAAAATATGTTTCCGGTGTAAGTATATTTTATTATTATTTATTATTGGTTTGAGTTTTCGACAACTAAGTTCATTAGCCTGTGGAACCGTGGGGGGAGGGGGTACTGTAGGATTTGAACATGTGTGTGTTTGTTTTGGCAGAATTATTAAGTGGGTACTCGTAGGTATCTACCAAGCCCGGGTGAGGCCACCAAGCATCTCTTTCCAGACACCGCGACTGCCTGAAGAAAAATGCCACCCGTGGCCGAGTTTGAACCGGCGATGGTGCACGTCGCAACCAACGCCTTAGTCCACTTGGCCACTCCGTCCCAATTGAAATTGTAATATAGTGCTCCCGAAATGTCAAAATAAAACCCACCAAATTTTAAAATAATATTATTTATTTGAAATACTATGTAAAAATGTAAAAATACATTCACTTGATTACCCTAAACTACAATAGTTATATTTAATATTTATTATTCACATTTCACAGTGTCACTTTCTACAATATTTATATATTTTATTGTAATGTAACAAAAGCCCGTTCCTTCAGTGGAATAGTAAGTTATTTGGTTATTTTATTCGGACATATCCCTCTAAGAGATGGCATGCAATTCGGATAGATCCCTCCAAGAGATGGCATGTAATATGGACATTCCAATTTATATTTATTTTTTGGCATGCAATTTGGATGCACCAAAAATAGATAACAATACAATATAAATTGTTAACTACCTACTTACCGTTGTTTCGGATGTTTCTTAGATATAAACTCATTTATTAAACTAATAAATATATTATTAGGTTTCAATTCGTGGTATATTGTTTTGACTCCTACATCTGTCCTGTAAATATCAAAATTAGAATATAGGTATAGAAAATCATAAAATATAAAAAAATCCGTTAAACGAAATTCCATACAAAATTGCTTTAACTTCAAAGTTGTTGGTTAAAATGTTAGCAACGAAATAATTATTGACTTTTTGAAAACCTATTAAGCTCTTTTCATAATCGAATGCTAGTTTTAACTTTAATTCATCCATTTTCGATCGTTCTTCTTCAATAATTGAATTATGGATTCGTTCATCTAATTGAAAATAGTCATCAGAAAATTGCAATGGTTCTGGTAATAACTTGTTGCTTGCTAAAACTTGTTCCAACTCTTCTCTTAACCCTCTTAATAAACATCTAGTTTTTTCTTTTACGATATTAGCTAAGGCAAGTGTTTTTCGGTTTTTCTCCCGTATCATTTTGGCTTCCAAACATGTTTTTGGGTGTCCCATTTTATCTGATGAAACACTTTGAAGTTGTAATTCATTTTCATCAATCAATTTTTCACTTTTAAATAGTTCAGGATGGTGGTCATTCATTTTATTACGATGAGAGATTTTAGTAAATTCAAAATTTACAACTTTTATACTAAATATATCAATACCTTTATATTTATGGCGAGAAAAGAATAGAATTCTAAACATTAACAATGCTGTACTGTTGCTTAGCGAATAGTCATAGGCGACAGCATAAACTACGCCGAATATGTAGGTACATCGATTACTTCCGATTATTAGTTTTAATCAGGGCTTGAAACCGGTAACCGATTTTTCCCGGTAACCGGTTACCATGAGTACTTTTGGACTGGTATCCGCTTCCCGGTTCTCGATTTTCAATTTTGAGAAGCGGTTATCAATTACCGGTAATCACGGAATTTGATAAAGGGGGAAATCTATAACGGTAACCGTTTATTTTTAGAACCGGTTAATTAATCGGAAGTATACAGAACCGTAAATCTCAAACCAATTAACGTAAAAATAATTTTTTTTTTATTATATTGAATATTCTAAATAGAAGAAAATAATATTTATAAAATACTAAAATAGATTATTTTAGAACTACTAAGTATTAAAATTTAAAAATACCAAAACAAGCGT
>WHPZ01588475.1:3627-60974 GCA_016617965.1 Macrosiphum rosae
TTATAAAATATTTAAACAGTAAGTACAATTTACTAAACGTCCAAAGCGTCAGGAATTTGATTGAAAACTGAGAAATAGATTCTATACTATAGTATTAGCGATACTGTTATTAAGGCATATTAATCGGATTACACGATTGTCAACCCTCATGTTTGTGTTTAAACAAATTTCCCAATAATTTCATTAATTTGTAACAAGTTATCAATAATATCTACAATATATTATAACGACAAACTATAACAAAAAGTTATAATATAATGGAGTATAATTTGGAATATCCCATATCTAATAATAACTTCGGTGACGACGGTCTTCTCGCCGTACATTTTTAATCGAAACTCGATTGTGACGGTAACACTGAAATTCTCTTAATTTAATTTTGTATTTATTTTTATTAGTACTATTAATTTTTTTTTAAATTGTCATCATTTTTATTATACATTTTTACGTAATTACGTAAACTGAAAAAATGCTAAAGTTTGAACACCCCCCCCCCCCGTGTGTACGCCACTGCTATAAAGTATAGTCTACATTAATTTTTAGTAAACGTTTCTAGACGTTTTTATAAATTTCTTTTGCATTGATTAACGATTGTATTACGTATATTTATCCATTTTAAATAATAATAATATAATGCGTTAAGAAAATACTACATATTTTATTTAAACGTAAACAATAGAGTTTTGTAATTCCGCTCTATTGTTTATGAATCGTTTATTTGAACAGTATTATATTTCGCAAGTTGTAATTCGTATTCAAATGCTAGAAAAGCAAATATATTTCACATATGTATTTATTCAATTTTTTTCCGTCATATTTTTATGAATATTCTGGTGTCGAGACGGTATCGAGATTACACGTTTTTGAACGAGTCAGGCCACCATCGCCAGTGAAGTCTCTTTACGTGCGTTGAACTGTGAATAGCAAAGTGGCGTTTGTGGTACTCGTCCGCACTGTGTTAAGCCACTAGGGGTTGTTGCGTTTCCAACCTAACCTAAGGCATGAGCCACGTATTTTAAGCCACTAGTTTTTCTAGACATTTTAAATGCCAAAATACGTGACAAGAGGATAATACAGACAAGTATAGATGATAAATTATTCTACGGTTAAAAAGCGTTAAAGACTTTAGAATAAAAATAAAATTTGAAATGGAACTTCAGATTTAACAAAATGAGACTTAATATTAATTTTTGATAAAGTTGGTAAAATCAATGTGTTTTTCTTATAATTTATCAGTTATCACTAATATTTTATCAGCAATATCGCTTAACAGTTAAAAATAACATTGTCGCACACCAAATATTATTTTTGTTTTATATTCATGATTAATTTAAATACAAAAAGAAACGAGTAAAATAATATTATAAATACAAAGAATATAAGAGTTTTAAGTATGAGAATACATTTTTTTCCAAAACGAAAAACCGCAACAACTGTAACTATGTCCTCAAACGATACGCCAGCATAGGTGCAACTTTCGTCTTGTTGAGCTTAACCTCCCCCCTCCACCCAAAAAATAAAAAAATTTAATGTTTTTCAGATAATATTCTTGAAATAAAAACATATTTAATATTATAAACTGCTACAATGTTGATACCAAAATATTTATTGACATTTCAGTTAAGATATTCATTTTATGGATTTTTTTTTTTTTATCATAAATACAAGAATATGGAATGCTTTAAAAATAATTGTAATTAGTTGTAAAACAAAAAGATTAATTAATATAGACTAATTAATTCAAAGTGTTTCCATTAGGCTACTGTTTTTTTCTTTTACATTAAGTCATCAGTATATCAGTATAATTTACACACTATATTCTTACTGAAGTAATATTAAATTAAGATAAAAAATAAAAAGTTATAAAACTTTAATTTTATATTGGTTACTTGAAAAAGAAGGTTATAAATTAAACAAATATACAAATTGTTACCGGTTATTGTAAGTTGAAGTAACTATTAGTAGTACCATAGGTACTACTAGATATTATTACCGTTCTCTTATAATTATGGCTTACGAGACGTTAGTTGAGAATGAGTATGCTTCAAAATTTTTCTTCTTGTTAGAAATTATAATATATAAAACCGATTTAAAAATAAATACAATGAGATATTCCAGATTTTTTTCCCAGTTAACTATTTAAAAACTGTAATTTAATCAGATCGGGTGCGAAACCGAATAAACAAAAAAAAAAACAATAAAGGTATAAATCTCGATAATTTTCATTAATTTATGTATCAATAAGTCTAATTTTTTTTCATTTCGTCGTCATCGTCGTCGTTATTATCTGTAAACGTTTCTCTGTTTCACTGTAACAGACTTTTTAGGGTGGTGGGAGAGAAAAAAAAACACGCACAAGCATAATTTATTATTAATTGTTATTATTATTTCATTGACATTTTGTATAGTATATGGTATTATTATTTCGTCATATTATAATATATCGTTCAGTGTTACATGATGAAGATTATTCTCTCGTGCGATTTCTTTATGCCGAAAATTGAGTTCGTCGTCCGTCGTCCCGTTTGTTTGTCTGACGACGTAGACGTCATCTTGTTTTCGGCGACATTTTTTTTTTTTTTATAGTGCTATTATAATACTTCGGTAATTTGTATTTGGCTGACCTATTAAATAAAATAATTATACTGACTCTTCAACCAATTACATAGCATGGAATTTTTTTTTAATGCAGACACAATCACACTAATACATTATCAAACGGGATAATATTATGTTTTACTGTCATAGTTATTTTTTCAAATTAAAAAAAAACATTTCTGCAATTATTTAATTCGTATGCAGTTATAGAGTTAATCAATTATTTAAATATTTTTTAAGACTACCGACAACGGGGTTACAACATTTCAATGTAACCTTAATTAAGTCTTAGTTACATTAATTTGTAAAGATATAATTTAGAATAGATATAACTTACGATC
Organism: Macrosiphum rosae; assembly: GCA_016617965.1. NCBI lineage: Eukaryota > Metazoa > Arthropoda > Insecta > Hemiptera > Aphididae > Macrosiphum > Macrosiphum rosae. The sequence goes on from WHPZ01588475.1 coordinate 6,567, forward strand.
GACAAGTTTCGTTGTAATGTATTGGTAATTAAAAATGAAAAATCTGGTGAACTAAAACATGTAAAAATTGTACACATTTAAGTTGATTTAATCACCGTGTTAATTATCGTATGTAATACAATTATTAATTATCTTTAAAATCAAAACAACAAATTTCATGGCTGATAAAATAACTTTTTCCTATTTTACTTTTAATTAAGCAAGTTATTCAAATATGTTGTAAAAAAATTGCTTACGACCTAACTAAATATATTATGTGAATCTCACACTATAAATAATATGACGATAGAAGGATTCGTTCAATACGATAAACATATAACATATTATATTATTTTACACTGTTCTAAAATCTATATATATTGTACATATGCATTAATAATATATTTGTTTCGTAGAATATACAGTAATAAAATATTATGCTGCGTAAAATCGCTATAGTTTTCTTATTTTTTTTGAAATTCTAAAAAATCGTGAGGTTCTTACCGGGTGCGAGATGATTAAATTATACGCCTGGAATATTCGTCTGAGAGCATTTTGTTCGGGTTCTTGTGGTCACAACGAAAACCAGTACACGAATATTGTCAAGTACACGGTGGCGCAGATCTGATTGTTGTACTTAAAATTCACACGGACGATGACTGTTCGCAGACTGCACGGCATGGCGACGGCGGGCAACACAGTCGATCGAGTGCTGTATAATATATTATTGTCCAGTTGGAATAGTAGCTGGTCGAAATCGAACGAACTACGCCTCCTGCTAAAGCTCCGATGCGATTGAGACGTAGACGCGATGGATATAGCTACAACGAAAGTTTCATCACTTTTGCTTCATATATATTATAGACAGTATAGATACCAACGCTATAATGGTTCTCCACAGTTCGTTTTATGTGACCAAGTTGTTCCTAATAGTTCTAATGTTGCGATTTACGGTGCTTGCCAAATTGCGGAGCGTCGTACACACTATAATATTTGCTTTTAAACTGTAAGTACTAATTAAACCGAATATTTTGTCATTACACGAAGAAAACAAATTAAAAACCAAACGAGCTTTGGTCAAAAACTGGCGTTTGCGATGTTTGAGAATCGGGAAAACTCTGTAGGTTTTGCAATTTAAAGGCTCCGCGAACAAAGTAGGTATACTTAGTTTGAGAACCGCTGGTATAATAATAATATGGTATTAGTCAACAACGAGTGTGTGAGTATGATTTCGATGAATTGATAGTGTTGTATTATTATTATATTGGCCGTCGATCTTTAAACAATATAATAATTGTTGAAAAGACGACATTTTCCCGTCGGAGTCAGCGATGATTGTAATGTCAATATTATATATATACATTGTAATGATAACGCACTCATTACGATTATAATGTCAGAATATAATATGTTATGCGTTCGTTAGAAATGTCAACATTGTGAGTATGTGTGTGTGTGTGTGTGTGCAAGCTTATAATTTATTAGCAGTTAGCACAGACGACCGTTATAATGATGGCACAATAACATTTTATCTACAGTCAAAATAATTATAATCGGACGTAGAGATTAAAAGTAACATTTAAGCCTTGTTCGTTTATTGATTTGTTATTTTTTGTCTCGTCAATGGAAAATATTATACTGCGCACATAGTAATTAGTATTACGATAAATTATGTCGTGTTCGTTATAAACTATTTAACATTAATTACAACTTTCATTCTGAATAAATTGATTTTATATTTTAAATGTTATAGGTAGTAAAATGAAGGGAGGCACCTACGTAATTTATGTTTGTCTACTCAAAGACATAATAATAACTGTAAAATTACGTTCGTGTTTCAAATGTACTTATAATAATATTATTATTTTTTTTTAATTTTGAAACAACTATAATTCTCTATCATAGGCTACGTAACATTTCAAACTCAACGAACATTATAGGAAATGTTGGGTGTGCAATACACAGGAGCCCCGGTTTTAGGGGGCCCCAATATCTCACATTCGATATTCCTACTATAATCAGTAATAAACACATATTGTATAATTTGTTTTAATATAATAACAATAATTAATATTGTCTTCAGTCTTCACTCTTTTGAGTTTAGAGAATCCGAATTACGAGTAACCATGAGAGAAACCTGTCTAAAATTAGCTATAGTATAAAACTAATAATTATTTACTGTGAAGTGTAAGAAAAATATATTTTTTAGAGTTATAATAAGGTATGTCTGTTTTTCATTTTTATTATCAGTTAAGGGCCCCATATACTAGACATTATATCACTCTTATTAACGAGTTGCTCCACTGTAAACCATTGTCACAGTTCAACGAGTAAAGAGTTAGATACGGTTTACTCATAAAATTTAACGTTATTACTTAGGTATTAATAATATAAAATATACATTTGGTTATAACTAAAGATAGTTCCAAAATAATGTGAAATAAAAACTAAATAATGAACATTTTTATGTAATTTGAAAGAATCACTGAATCATTTTCAAAAGCAATGATTCAGTTAACAAGTACAAAAAATGGATTTTATTAAACATTAATATTTTTGACAAAATTCTAATATTATATTATTTACTGTTTTAAACCCGTCAAAGCGATTTTAGTACTGTTGACAGGTATTATTTATAATATGGCACATGCATTTTAAAGTCAACCCTTCGTAGTCTGCAACATCAACGCTATATACAAAGTTTACTTGTTATCGTTATACATTTCCCAACGGCAATATTTGACAACCTTGAGTTACGGCGTTTATCGTCGACACGTTGTTTTAATTTTTAATTTTAATTTTTTAAGTTTTCCAGGCACATTTTGACGTCTAAACTAGATTGTCTAAATTATGTAAGCTATGAATGACACTTTTTCTTAAAGGATAGGTACAATATAAAATAACATAACAGCTTAATAGTTAATTTTAAATGTGTTTAAATATGGAATAGGGAGATATATAATATTATTTATAGAATATATTATTTATCCCTTTAGAATTTTTATTAAAATATTGTAGAACAATAAATTGTATCAGTTAATGCCTAAATTGCAAATGAATATTAGTTTTCTGAATGGAATGTGTATCTCACTTAACAATTTCTAAACTAATTATGATAGTTCGGTAAAGTTTGTATTTAAGTTTGTTCACATACGATTATTCTACACATATAACCTTAAAAGTGTGCAGCTTTTCTTTATTATGTAATTTTACAATAGTTCTGATGGACAGTTACAATAAATAACAAAAGTTAGGGTAGGCATGGAGTAAGATATTATGATACAATTTTTGTTTTAGACATAGTTGCCTTTTTAAAAAAGAATTTGTTTATAAATAAAAAACTTTAAAATGTTCTCTGTAAGCTGTTTTTACATTAATTTAAAAATATCAAAATAGGTACCACGGTAAATTTTTTGAACAATTGAAGTTCAAATTTATTCAAAATTATGAAAATATGTAAATCATTTTGTAATTAAAAATGTAGGTATAACATATTTAAAACAACCTAAAATCTGAAAAATACATATATATATACATCTGCCATATGCCATTTACTCCTCCCCTAATTTATCCATATATTTTTCTACTCAAGTATAAATGTATAAATTGTATGTGTTATATTGTTAATTTCTATAGTTCTGAGTAAAATAGTAATACAAACACTTTTAAATACTGAATTTGTATATTAACCAAACTAAGCTAAAATTAATTGCATCATAACATTCATAACCAAAGAAAATTAAATTAGGGAAAAAATGCAACTATAGTAATTTTATTATACAAACAAATCAAATATTAAGATTTAAATGCTAAACAATTTTTTGCTACTTTTTTAAGTCATTACATTAATTATTTATTCATTGTTTTTATTAACTTAATAATACTTAAAGTGTATTACATACATTTTTCAAATGTATCAAATATTTCCAAACCAACATAAAAAAATATGTATAATCATACCTCTAGAATTTTTCTTACAAACCGAGTTTATAAAAATGTGGAGGAAGATGTTTTTTATTTCAAAGTTTGGCGTATAAAGTTAAAATACAATACTCCATTTATACTCTGTTCGGCGAGAGAATACTCCGCGGACCGACGAAAATATGATCTTCCATCCCCCCACCTTAGAGTAATACTGAGAACCTATTTCGATGGCAGGATAATGAGTGGGTATAATATGCGCAGAGTCGGGATGTTCTCTCGCTGGTCAGAGTACCTATAGCATTATGTTTTAAATTGTCCGGTCTCAATAATAATTAGTATGTAGGTATCAAAAAACACTTGGGACTCGATTCGTCAAAAACGAATGTAGTGGAATTCACTTCAGGATTGGTAATAATATACGAGTATAAAATGACTAAAACGTAAACAACTTAATGACGACTAACACATAAAGAATATTAAGTATACATTGTTTTCTTTGACACTTATAATAATTATTATAATAGCGATAATAGTATTATACTGTACATTTAAAAATTGTAATAATTAGTATAAACTTATAAATGAATATAACAATAATAAAATTAACAAATCACATCAACTTGGTACATTTTCTTAAATTTAGAATAAAATAAAATAATTAAAACAAATTTCTTATTTGTTATTAAAAATATTAGTGTAGTTATTAATAAATATTAACTTATTAGGTAATTAATATAACAAATTAACAAATCACATAAACTTTGTGAATACCTAATAATTTCTGTTCAGTGCAGCTATAAAAAAAACTACTATTATACAGATTCAGTGGGGTAGACAAGGACGTGGGGGGTCAGATCCCCTCCCTCATTGGTTTTTTATTACCTTGGTAAAAAGTTTTGAGGGAGTGGGGTTTTTCAATTTTCCTCACCCATTGTCATAGCTATTTCGTTTTTTTTTTATCTCCCCCCCCCTTTCAGAAATCATATCTACGCCACTGTACAGTATAATAGGTGTTTTATACTTTACTGTATTGTGCGTTCCAATTTCATTCGAATCAATTCATATTAATTTGCAGCCTTTAAGACAATATTATGCCTTTCGCAGGTATGTTGGGCCGGGACGAGACGGGCACGCCGACTGCGGCGGCGGTGGCGGCCGACGACGGTAACCACGTCGGAGCGGCCGCCGTCAGTATCGCGTCCACGTCGACACCGGTGCCGCCTGTGACCACTCCATCGCCGGCACCGCCGAAGATCGCGACGACAGTGGCGGGCGTGGACAACGAACACGGTGCGAAACACCAACCGCCGCCGACCACATCGTCTTCGTCGTGGCCGTCGGGCGATTGGATCATGAAAACGGTGCAAGACATCAAAGCGGCGGCCAGGGCCCGGGGGATAGGCGCCGGGGGCGAGGACTATGACGGCGACGACGACGGCAACGACTACGATTACGACGACCAGACAGACGACGAGATCGAAGAGATCGAAGCACCGACCGCCACAGCGCCACCGCAGCCGTCGCGGCCGCCATTGCTTAGAGCGGTGTCCGGCCACATGTCCCGGTACGAGTTCAAGCGGTTGGACGGCAGACCGAACGACGATCGTGTCAACGGCACGTACGTGGCCGTCATCGAGAGCGATCGTCCGCCACGCGTCGTCATCTACGACCCGGTGAGCACACATTCTGTAATATTCTATTATATAAAAAAGTTATGTATTCTATGTGGTATGTATAGATGTGGATTTTTTCACAGTAAAATAATGGTAATTCTAATTGAATGGCATAAGATTCAAATAATATTTTAGATTGGCAGGCGATGGGTTGTACAATAGGTGTCGAGTGGGTCACTGTAATGGATGACGTGTTAAATTCGAATTAAATTATTTATATTATATCATTGTACCTATACGAAAAACAATTCTGTGCGGAGATGATCTGTCAGTATCGAGTATGTATATTATTATTAGGATATTATGTTTTTCAAGTTATATTGATATTAAAGTAACTTATTTTACTATTATCTAGTAATTAGAGTAGGTTCATTTAATTTTTGCCCAAAACATTGCATTCATTATATTACTTTATTTAATTATGTATGATAATAGTACCTACCTATATAATATACATACAATTTTTATTAGTTAAGGCTTCGACAACTGAAGTCATTAGCCTATTACTGTGGGAAAGGGTACGATTGGTTTGAACACGTGTAGCAAAGATTTGTTACTAAGACTCCAGCCCCGGTGAACTAATGACACCGGCCGGTGCTGGCACTCAGAACACGTTCGTCACTGAAGCCAGACACACCTATGGTACCTATATATTTGAATATTTTTATCATATCATATAAAGTTATGTTATATAATTATTTATTACAACAAAATAACTTTTATCGTTATTCTTCGTTTGAAAATCTAATTTCATCCAAATTTTAACTTAAAATGTCTATTAAAAAAAAAACTATGTTAATATATTTTTTAGATTTTTCGGTTACAATATAATAACAACTTGAGAAACTTAATTTTAATTTTTCAAAAGAGTTTTTTAATTTTATTTTTTTTTGTTAATATTTATTGATGAAAAAAATTTTTCAAATTTCTCATTTCTACAAATAGTTCAAAAAGAGCTAAATTAAAAATGTTCATATAAAATTATGAGAACATTTAAAGTATCGCTATGATTATTCGTTTTTGAGTTACTATAGGGGAGACTGGCTTAATATGACATATTAGGGTAATATGACACATTGATGTTTTAATTAGAATTATTGATGTATATACGAACCAAATCCACTTTGAATACGTGACATATGATCTCCTACATACGATTGTATACAGTGACCACAGATTTTGACCTAGTCAGAAAATTTGATAACAAAAATGTGATTTGTGTCTTATCAACTTTTTTTTAATAATTTTTAAAAATTAATTTTAAAATACATAACTTCATGTTCCTTCATTTGTTTTTAATTCAAAGTTGAACATAAAAAATCAAGCTATACTACAATTTTTTTTATAAATAAGCTTATTATAATACTTTTGAAGCAGGTAAAATTGCGTTGTCGTCAAATTATACGTGCAGGTAAAATATGTTGCAAATACATTTTTGCAAAGCTCCACTAAAAATTAGATATTAACAGAAATCATAGATTCGTCTTTTGATAACATAGCTGTTCTAGTATTTTTATGAAATACACAACTTCATTTGCTTTGACTTGGTTGGTTTTCGCTCAGTTTTAATGTATTTTTTTTTCTTTTTGAATCTGTCCTAAAATATATGATCAAAAAAATGGCTATCTTGAACATTTAAAAAACTTAAATGCATAGAAAAATTAATTTGAATCTGACGCCATTCAATTAGAATTTCCATACTGTAAATGTACGTTTTTCTCGCAGCGTCAACACGTCACTACCGGTCCAGACATAGGTAGGTTGGTGTTTAGACGTGGCGTCACGATACTGTACTGTACCACCGTTTGACACTGCAGGAAAACCGTACCTTGAAAAAACTGCATTTAAATATATTGGTTTGCCATAAAGGTATTAATGGTGATACGGGACTTTTCACAAATACTGTATACTATATAGTGTAAAGAGTAGAAGTAGTAGTAGTAGTAGTAGTAGTAGTGGTTTTTGGCATGAAAGCAAAGCATAGGCCGTAACTCCCCGGGTTCGATGATTCAAATAAAAAAAAAAGTAGTAGCAGTAGTAGTAGTCTCTTGTAGAACACGGATGTCGCTAGATATGGAACAATATTTTTGATGCCTAGCGTCTGGCCATGAAACTCTCGATTGTCAAGGAGCTTTTAAGAGTTTTTAACAAATGTATGCAGAATGGGTGCTTCCCACGTGCTTGGAAGGAGGCTCGACTGTTATTGATTAAGAAACCGGACAAACCTTTGGAACTGCTATCTTCCTACCAGCCCTTAAGCATGGTAAATACAATTAGCAAGATGTTTGAGGGTATTAACCTTGTGCTAGAGGGATTCTCACAGACCCAAGTGGAGTGGACAAAGTGACTTATACCTAGAGTTCGTGATTGGGTAAATTGACGACATAGTATGACAAGTTACCACTTGACACTGCTGTTGACGGGATATGGCTGTTTCCAGGCCTACTTACATAGGTTTACCCAAGTATAAAGCTCACAATGATTATCCCGTTGGGGTGCTATTGACGATGCAGAACACGTTCTTTAGATGCAGTCGGTAGGCAAGGAAGCTGGCAGAGCTGGAAGTCACAGTAGAACAAGACGTTACTCCAGAAAGAATAATGCTAATCAGTAAGGGGAACTGGGAAGCTGTAAAACGGTACGTTACACTAATCCTAGGGACTAAAGAGGAAGAATAACGGTTGAGAAGGTAGAACAAGAGGTCTCAAGCGGTGGGTGACCACGCCGGCCTGAGAAACTGATTGCTAAATATTATGTAAAAAATCGTTCCAGGTACATTGCACAGACGTGTAATATTGTTAAAATTAAGATCCTGTGATGTTGATACTGATGATTTGCTGTTCATTATTTTATTTTACATATAATATTGAATGTTTAGTATAAGTAAAATGTATAAAGCTTATTTAAATCAATAAAATATGGTGGCTCGGAAAGCAAAGCAAAGGCAGTCCTACCCCGAGTCTGGGAATAATAAAAAAAAGTAGTAATAGGCAGAAGTAGTTATAGATAGACAGATAAATAATAATACATATTGTGTTAAATATTATATAAGATAAATTTTGTGTACAAGTATTACTGGTTGTCGTAAAAGTTATCATCTGACTGCAGTGTCATCCGAATGGAGTACGTCTTGTGACAGCCGTAGACGATTATTCTTTGTTTTGGTCCATAGTTTGTAGTAGCAGGCTATTATTGTTTTGAGTTTCAGAGAGAAATATTTAAATTCGGTTTTAATCCTGTTTTGTAGAAGGATTAAAAATGTATTCCCGTATCACTATTGTCGATTAGTTTATTCCAAATAAAAAAATTATTTTATTTTTTATAAATTTCGTAGATAAATCAAAGCACCAAATCGCCCTTTATGCCATTCTCTATTACTATGCTCTCTTCAAAATAAATATACTTTTATTATTCTGAAATAACTACAGTGAGTAGGTACCTAAACTATATTTCCATAAAATGAGACACAAATACTTATTAACAATATTTTATATATTTATAAGCATCGTACACTCATTTTTTTAAATAAAAATATATGAACGCCTGAAAATAGAATACATACTATTAATTATATAATAGGTACATATTGGAGATGAAATATTTATATAAATGGACATTCGTAAGAACTTAAAAATATGTATCCCGAACAAAAAAAGTTTTGAAAATGATGATTATAATAAAGTGTCTAGAGATTGTAAAAAAAAAATTACATTTGTGGAAATAAGTAAATTGCGTAAAATAACCACTATTTAATTTAAAAAAAACATTACCAAGATATTATTGACTTGTTCAAAAAACTACTGACTCAGTAAAATAACGATAAAATCATAAGTTTGTTAATAGGTATACTAGGTATAGATTTTTTCATTTTGTGAAGTATTTACTAAGGCGGTAACCTATTAGATTATTTAAGCTGTTTTTCCGAATTCCGACGAAGGGGATACGATTAAATATTCATTAGCTAATATAAGCTAATTATACATATTCTGGTGGACGAGAATAAAAAAATATATGCATAACTACCACTTTTACTGATAATTTTCTACCACTAGGCCAATGCTGGTTGGCTATAGGTATCATATTATTAAAATAAGTCATTAAATTGCATTGTAATATAATATAATATTGAACGCGTTGGAACGTCCTGTCGTCCAATTTTCACACACTATCGATTTATCGAAAACCGGACAATTTCAACACGTTTTATCAAAGTCGTTCGATTTTCGGAACATTAAATAATGAATGCCGGAACATTGTTGTGTGTATTCTCCGGCGGCAGACGGATATTAAATTATTTATTTACACAGGTACATATTGTTATTATTATACAGTTGCGAGACACGTCATAAATTATTTTACATAATTTATTTTAAAAACACCGACTCTATACACACGCACGGGTACCTATATTACTTACTCAGTATTCTAAAATAAATATTACACAATCTGAGTGGAAGTAAGAAGTGTATTATTGTCATATTTAAAAGTAAACAATGTAGGTAAGTACTATTTAATACGAAGAATGTGCAGTCCACGATTACTGAAAACAATCGATATGTCAGCTCAGTGGCTCCGATCACCTAATTTACCTATGACCAGTGGCTTAACCAGGGGGAGTTAGGGGTTGTAACCCCCCCCCCCCTGAATTTTTTCCAAACGTGTAAAGATATTTTTGTTAATCTTGCATTTTGGAGCTAATGTGAAATAGGTATCCTGCTAATATATTTTCTTTTTAGAATACGTACCATAAATGTATATATCATTTCGGAAGTTCCAAACTTTTATTTAATAATTTCAGAACTACATTTTAACTGATTTTTAGTATAACCCAACTTTTTTATCTTGGATTTTTATACTCATAATTAATTTTCTCTTTATTAAATAAAAACTTTTGAAAAAAACATAATATTAGATAAATTTCATATTTCTGTACATAATATAATTATTATATTCTATATTATTATCATAGCGATTACATAATCGAAACAAAACCAGTCAATTATACTTATTGTACGTCAAACTTTAAATAGGTACCTAGATAAATAAACTAATTTATTTAAGTATTACTGAACTCAAAAATGATTGAATAATATAAAACATGGTACATGTTATGTATTGTTAAACATCATTGATTGTTGTAATCAAAAAACCATTGGGACATTGGTTGGTAAAAAATAAAGTGTAATGTAATATAAATTATAAAATAACAATTTCTTATGAAGTTATAAATAATGACCGATGAAATATTCTTAAAAGAGTAAGGTACCAATGCTAATAAATTATGTACTTAAAACTAATACCTTTTTTTATTTAATTAATCGTGTCAACATACTTACTCAATGTTTCTACAATATATTAATCCATATAGAGGCTTATCTTTAATATATTTTAAAGGGAAATAAAGCCGTATCGTGACACATAATATTCCATCTAATTTTACCTACAACTATATCTAAAAATATATTCACTAACTGATTTTTACATGTAACTGATTCACATGCGAACGTAGTTTCTCGGTTATGTGCAATAAAATACAATGTATTATGACTTACATCCATGTAAGTATCTATGTAATGACTTGTATCTACGTACAAGACTTATGTTACAAAACAAGTTTAAAAATTCTTCTATAATTTATACAAAAAACATTTCCATATTTATGTCAAAATAATTATAGATGTATTTTCATCTGAAAATAAATATATTATATTAATATATCCAATAAATTTTATGAAAACCATTAAAATTATCATTTACATTTATTTTTTTTAATGCCTAGTATGAATAAATTGTTATATATTATTTGAGAGTGTGAACGAAGTCCCTAAATTAATGACCATAACTTTTTCAGTGAAATAATAACCTTGCCACCACAAAAAAATCATCAAATCCCTACCTTAAGAAAACACCGTAAAAATCGATTTGTTAGCTTTTGAGTTAATCGAGGAGAAATGTAACAATATAAGCTCTGTCTCTTTATACTTATAGTATCAAAGTATAGATGATGTAAATCTTAAATGGTACCTACCTAATATAATAATATATCTGTGCCGTATTTAGGATTTTGTCTAGATGGTGGAGGGGAAATATGTATTTGCAATTTTACATTAATAGTTAATATCTAACAACAGTGCATGTTTAAAATAATTTAAAAGTAGGTAAATAAAATTATTTCATAACACATAATACTATAATAATAATATGTAATCTGTCTAAATATCTAATACAGTTTATCTCGAAATTAAAATATTTAACAGTACCACTTTGTACAACTAAATTACAATAACAATATACACCGTATTTACCTATACATAAGTGATAATGTAATATTTTGTACATAAGTATTGCGTATCATCGTTGCTGGTACCGACATACCTATATAAAGTTAGATGTTTAAGTTGAACTCGCTGAATTCAAAAAGTTAAACAGAAAATTAATATACCTCGAGCAATACTAACATTAACATTTTTATTTTTTACATTACCTTATTTATTTATTATTATCAGTTCAAAAATGTGCATTTGTTTATTCCATAGGTACTTACAGCAATACTTCTCTTAACGTGTCTAGTATAGTATAGTAGGCACTTACCTATAAGATGGTTTTTATAAGTTTAACTAGGTAGTAACTTACTATCAGCATAGTCATTGGTGCTTATAGTTAATAGTTGTTATTCATATTTTGTAATAGATATTAACCTGTTAGATTATATAGGTAGAGAATATTATATTAATACAGCCGAGTTATACAACGAAATTGAATTCCGTTTGTGAAATGTTTGAAGCCAGAAGGATATTTCTCGCTGTATACTTAAAAGGCATCTGTCAAAAGTATTTGTTTGTGTTTTGAATTATATTTTTGTTTGAAATAAGTTTCGTTCCAGTTAGCGGGCGTAAAGTATGAACGCACTTTGTCTACGTCAAACTATTCCACTTGCTCGGCCCCGTCCGGTCCACAGAAAGTAAAATTGTTAACAACAACTTTAGCCCCTTGTTTACAAGAAATCCTGAGGAAAAGGGATAATGAACAATTATTCGGCCAGTGGTATATCGCGGCCTTCTTAGCGATTTTGTCATTAGTGAGCTTAAAACTTTTGATGCGATTAAGAAATGATTAAAAACAAAAAAAAACTAACGCAACGGCCTTGCACCGAGCAGCATCACAATAATTCCGTTAAAAGTTGCGGTTCAAAGTTAACAAATATTATATCCTCTATACCCGCCACCGCCCCACACACAACTGAAATCGCCTTTATTCATTCTCGAGGGCATTATATCTATATATCAAGATATTCGCCCAAACACGCATTCACTATACATATACCTACGCAAGAAGGATATTCTTTTAAAAGTGATTATTTCGAAAAGCATTAACATTTCAAGAAATATTTTTTTCATCAATTTTAATCAATATTATTTTTACCATTTTTACTGTCGTAATCTTTTTTTAAGTAATTCGCTTGAATTAATGACGACACACATTTTAAATTTCATATTCCTAAGCAGAATATTTTTTTTATTAGTTATAAGTTCTAACTTGATAAGTAATTTAAGTTTATAATACCGGTGTGGAATCACACAAAGTTATAGGTAGGTATCCCACAAAACGTAATCATGTATGCCCATATATACCTATGTACCATTAACTACTCATTCGAGATGTTATATATATTGTATACATTTATATTCTCAAAAAAAATATTCTGCTTCAGAATACGAAATCAAATATTATTATGTATATTGTTATTCAAAAAATTAAAACACTTATAAATAATAAGGATAAATAATAGTGAAAAATATAAAACTATGTTTTATAATAACTTTAAATTAATCTAATATTATTATCCAAAACGTTGATAATTTTCAAGATGATGATTAACACCCTGTATTTATATGTGTATGTGTGTGTGTGTGTGTGTGTGTGTGTGTGTGTGTGTGTGTGTGTTAAGTATAGACTTTTGCTTGTTTGTTTGAGCGCGCTCGGAGTATTTATTTGTACAGCTATCTAAAGAGATGGCACAGCCGTTCAAAAACATTGGCCTGGCGACCGACTTATGTCAAAAACCAATAACTGTAGGCACATTTATATACACGCAAGATCCAAACGCACACATATATATATATATATATAATATATAATACATATATATATATATATAATATATTATATATATGTATATGTTCATTTATGTATGCACCTATATAAAATGTAATATGTATATTATGTACTATGTACGTATGCATACACAGTATAACCGCACTTTGCAGTCTCCTATATATGATCATAATATGCGGTGTTTTGTGTCTCTGAGTCAATATTAAGTATTACCTATGGGCTATTGCTTGTTTATTTATTCTTTTTTAGTTTTTGATTTTTACTGGTAAGTATAATGTAAGCACGTTGTACACAGTATACACACTAGGTACTCTAGTGCTTTAAAGCCTGTTTCCCTATTGACTTCATCAAGTTCTCGTGCCCATACCTATATCTTATACGGACTCCAATGGTAGTATGTTGTCAGGGATGGGCAAGTTACTCGATTAGTTGTAACTGGTAGGTAACAAGTCACATTAAAATGATTATGAATTTAGTTACAAGATACAATTTACTGTAAAAGATGCATTGGAAATGTGTACGTAATTAGTTACAAGTGACATTTGCAGCAACTAAGTATTTACATCTAATGTTACAAGTTCCTTAATTATTCATTTTTATTTCTTCAAGAAAATAATGACATTGGTATAATATATTTATTTGTAGTGATCCATGAGAAAAATTCATAATATAAGTTATAACTAGGATGTCAGAGTATTAATATTGAAACATATTAAAACATTGTTTTACAAAATATTACAAAATGTCATAACTATTATGTTTGGTTAGATCACATAAAATACATATAAGTACCGATACATCAATTGCAAACTATATAATATATTATGTTGACACGAAATATGGATAACCATAACACACTCACACATACAGAAAGTATGCACAAATGTTAAAAATCCTTTAGTTTATAAAATAAAATAATTATACTATAAAATAATATATTAAAATAACAACAAAAAACTTTGTGGATATCGTCCAAATATCAACTAATTTATAATTAAATGTATATTTAGGTATAGTCATAAAGGTTTATCTTTTATTGAAAGTCACAACTGTCTGCAGTTACATTTTGAAGTTACTCGAAAATGTATTATATAAGATATAACTGATTATAAGACGTTACAAATATGTTATTAAGGTTAAGGAACTTTGATCATGATTACTGCCCAACCCAGTGGTGGATTTAAGGGATCAAATTAAGTCGGAAAATTCATAGGAGGGGCCTCGTACAAAATGTATTAGTAACATACTATACTTACGATTTACGTACTTTTTGTTTAACCTAACGACTAACCTAGCATAACCTAATTATATATAACATAACAATGGTAAATTATATCGCAGTTTTCCATGTAAAAAGTATTAATTTGTTTGAGGTTAAATTTTGAAAAAAATTAAGTAATTATCATTTAGATGGCCCCCCATATACCTACGTCATAATCGGAGAAAGGCCACGTCAGAATTTGCCACCACCACCGGTCCAACCCTGTATTTTGTTAATTTCCAACACCTCGCGAGAAGCTGCAGATTTAAAGTATTTTACTTCGTAACCATACGAAATACAAGCACGTTTGACCTTTGCATGACATTATTATTGTTTATATTTTATTAGTAATGTCGCTAACGTGTAAAAAACCCTAATGTGAATCCTACACTGATTAAAACGTTTCAACTTGTGATTACAGGCGAGGCAGAAAAAACCAAGAACCGACAAATAATTCCATCAGAAGACAGTGGATGACGACTTGCAAATGGCAGCTAAAAACCGCCCGAAAGAAAAAAAATTTCCGCATAGTAATACACACACACATACACACACACTCACACAAAAGAAGATTTTGTTGTATCAATCAAATGATAAATTATTGTTATAATACAGTATTACATTATAAACACGTCTGGTTAAACATATTTCTCTCGTTCATATTTTAATGCGTTTTAATTTTTCGATGTTACGACCAAAACTGACACTGTCACGTATTAATTTTTAATTAATATATTATAATAAAATTAAATATCATAAGTTGTAATTATTATCGTGTGCTGTATACACATACGAACAACACATTTTACTGTGTGAAATATTAATAATAATAATAACATTATATTTATAATTATTATACTACAAATAAGCATTACAATACTTAATACTATTATTTACTAATATATTATATTATACGCTGAAATTAATTTCTATATTCCGTACTTACTTAAGCATTAGATGATAATAATATTATGATGTCTGATATGATAATATATTAGATAATACGTATGCGCGTGTACGATATAGATCCGAATGTCGATTTTCATTTTGTTCCCTTCTTCGAATCCGTTTATCATATATTATTATTATTATTATATAATTTATTTATGCTGTATATGTGTATAAATAAATGAACGAACAAAAAAAATGTTATCTTATCTTGTTTCATTTGTCAGCCAACTCTTGTGTAATTTAAGTCAACCTAACAGATTTTCATCCTCATTCATCCGACCACCGCATACTATCATAGGCTTTAAACTGCCAATCCTTAGCTATAAAAATTAAACATTTATCTACAAAATAATTTGTAAATTTTAGAGATGCTGATGAATTTCGTAAAAGATTGAACAGTAAATGTTAATAAAAAAATATATCTTAAATATTTTTTACTATACTATTATGACGAATTATAAGCAACCTTTTATTAAATTTTCAAGTGTTTTTACTCAAGGTAAAAATTTTATTGGAATTTAAAGAAAAAAAAAAAATGTCTAAATTTCAAATGTAAAGGACCCAAAATATTTTGAAAATTTTATCTTTTATAGAAAATTATAGAATGAACATTTCGTGAATATTTTAAGGCAATTAGTTTTTGAGTTAAAACGAAAAAAAGCTAGAAAAATTTTGTCAAAAAATTGTTTTGCGTAAAAATTTTTTTCATTTTTCCTTAATATATGTTTTTGTTTTTAAAAACTCTTTCAAAAAATGTTAGATATTTTTTACCCCAAAGTACCAACTATATTCAATTTCCTAATAGATAAGATGCAGATGAAGAAAATTTAGACATTTTTACTGCCCCAAAGGTTAGCGACAGACACACGAAACAAACATACATCATTGTAAAATAAATCTAATCGTTCTAAAATTATAAATTAAATATATGTATAAATAATATTTGATGCTTCCGATAATTATTTTTTTTTATATATAAAACTAATATTTAGAAAATAAAATATATTTTTAATCTGTTGTTTTCGAAAAATTAACTAAACGTAACAATAAACTGAAATAACTTATAAGTAATAAGTTATTTTATAACATGAAAATAATTTAGCTCATCGTTATGCAATTTAGTTAAAAACAAATTAACTTTAGATTTTTAAATTGTTAATGCTAAGCCTTGCCTATTAGTAATTCACATGTAATTTTCTCGATTTTCATTACTATAATATACCTATAGGCTATACGTAATTTATAATACAATTTCCAGCGACGGAAACGATGACCGTTGTTGTTCTGTTGGTTGATGGGAAATGAAAAATAGAAATAAAATCATCTAATTAAACGATAGACAAAGGTCCAACGACCCGTAATGGTCGTTAGCTAAGCATAAAAAGAAAAGATATTATTGATGGATCAATCGATAACAAACATTTACAAATCATCTAAACCTCCATAGGTATACCTACTTAATACATTAGGTGCCATAAACATATTATCCTTAGGCATTAGTTCACAAAGTTATACAACTCAAAAACTAATCGTTCGAAAAACAGAAGTTCGTATTATCACAGGATCATCCTTAAATGGCACATCAAAACTCAAGTATTCAAAAATATGGTCTCCAAGTGTATTTGAAAATGTTCAAAAATCAGAATTTGAATAGGTACACACATAATTTAAGAATTCAAATAGGGTGAGTATTATTAATAAAATCACAGTATATTAAATTTACCTTCCCCATTATAACTACTGAAACTCTATCTGCACTGACCTTATACAACATAATATTTAACTCATATTATGTCCAAGAGTAAATCTAGCTTGTTAGACGGATTTAAACATGGTCTTAAATCATTAGGTAAGTAAGGTATTCTTTTTATATATAAAGACAAGCATTTGGTTATGATATAGTATAAGATAAGCGGATTTTAGCGGATTTCAGCAGTATTTATAATTTATATATTTCAATCCAATTATATTACAGGCAGACGGCTTATACATTTCACTTCTAAGAGAAATATCACGCACAAGTGCCTCAACAGTAACGAAATGCTTCTAATAGGTAGATTCGATAATTTGATAATTTAAAGCTAGTTAATTTTTCAATTACTTACATAGAATCAAAAACAACTAAATACCTATAGTTAGTACATATCCTATATTCATTAGTATTTAGTTATCATCAATCGGATTTAATATGGTTTTCGATGATAAATAAGACTAAACTTAGGTACCTATATTGAAAACAAAAATGTATGGGTTCCAACTGATGTAGATCTAAATATAATTTTAGTTTAAAAAGTTTTATCCATTTTAGTTATTACAAACACAATTTTACTACTTATTAGTACAAGGTAGGTAATTATTTTATGTTTTTTTTTCATGATAAAATAACATTTTGTATTTAAATTCAAAATAAATAATTTTTAAAATATTATAATACTATATAGGTAATTAAAGTAGATAATTTGACAAAATTCATTAGAATTTAAAAAAATTGCAAGTTATTGTGTAGTTAAAAATGTATTACCTATCTAGATTTACAATTTTAATAGCTAATTCTCAAAAATAAATAAATAAAATATTCCTCATAAATAGATAATTCTTGCAGAAACCTAAAAAATTTAAAAATAATTATTATGCACAATTTTTTTTTATTTTTATTTTAAGTTAAAGTTTTGACGAAATATAATATTTAAACAAAAATAATTTATTTGTTTTGATGTAATTCAAATAATACTATTTATGTTGACATGAAACTTATACTAATTATAATTTATGAAATCGTAATATTTTACTATATTACACGAAGACATTTTCAAAAAATTTAAATTAAAAGAGCTACACCCACATGCGTTTTCTCTGTCGTACAAACGCACAAGAAGCAAATTGTATGTGCTCAGCAAACAAATTTTTCAGGACATTGGACCTTTTGGCTGGGTCGTCGGTGGTGAGACCCCGAGTGGTGGGCCTCCCAGGATGTATAGCAGGTCTGAGGGACTCAGATGGTGTCCGAGGCGAGTGCTGAGATCGCCCCTATGGCTCTATGACCGCTCCGGGACGGCCACTTAAAGTGTGTATGTTTTGCTGTTTTGGATTGACTGTTGCAGTGGAGACAGCGCACGCTGGCGGCCCTTTCTATACTGTGGAGGTACTGCTGGAAGCAGCCATGGCCTGTGATACACATCATGTGATACGACAAGGGCACCTACCGGACGATTCTTTCAAGCCATCTGCAGACGTCCGGTACCACTAGTCGAGTCCAAGATGCTTTTTTTGAGGATCTCTCTTGCCAGATTCAGTCGGTCGTCTTTCACTCCTTAATTTTTATGGTCAATTTGGAGCGGTGTGGTGCACCAATGCGGAAGGCTGCACCCAGCCAAACCCTGATTCTCTGTGTCTCGGGCCTAGGAGGTCAGCTGGTGGCATAAAGGTCAGCAACATCTCCGCTTCCACTGACACGGACCTTTAATGTTCGTCATGAGCCTGGCTACATGTGGCTGGTGTGGCCACCGAGATGGAAGCTTTCTTAGCAACCAGGTCGATGTGTCCGGCGAACATCAACCTCTGGTCAATAATATTCGAACATATCTAAAATCATTGAGACTTGAAAATTATGAATTGATATCAGTGTTAAAATTATCTTGGTTACATATTTTATACATCTTATTTCTATGACCTATCTGAAAATTTACCTTTTCGAATATTTACATACCTGCCTATTTTAAAATTCTAAAATACTACTTCAGAATCGATTTTTTTTCTTTTTAACAAAAATATTGTTTTATTTATTTTTTAGATACAACAATGAATAAACGTAATATTGTTATATAATAAAAAATATATATACGGTCGTAGTTGAAAATATTTAATATACTACGCGTATATATTATTATCGTCACGAAAATTGTTTCTCGTATATATTTTGTAGTTGTGTATTTTACATTTTGTACGTCAGAACTCGAAATTGGATTACGTAAATAATAGATGAACATAAATTGTATTCGTTTGAATACGATATGAATATAAGATATACCTATCAATAATATAAGGTCCAATATACAACAAAAAAAAGGTGCTCTGCTGTACAGTAGGTTACAAGTGGGTCACTGTATAATAGATGGTATTAAATTTGAATTCAATGATATAATATCATTGTATATGAAAAAGGGTTCTGAGCGGAGATGGTATGTCAGTATAGGTTTAAGACATATTATACACATATCTATGGTATTAAAAAAAAAAAATTAACCTGCAATAGGAACCTATAATAAATTCCAAATTAATATCACAATATCCATTAGGTACTTATAACGCGTTATACATCAACAACAAAACGTGATACTATCATAGATATATAATAGAGTACTTTAGAAGCTTCAAATACCCATGAATAATATTATACAATCACAACAAAATAACTAAAATAGTTATTCTAAGTTTTTTATTATGTAATTTCGTCCAAAATTGAACTTAAAATGACTATAAAAATAAACTGTGCTTATGTATTTTTTGGATTTTTTGGTAACAGAATTAACTACTTACATGGAATCTTATTATAAATTTTCAATCCTTAGATATAAAAGTTGAACATTTTATAAATGTTTAACTACAAAATAATTATTCTATTTTAAATTTAATAAATGTTGTCAAAATTCGATCTTTAAAAGCTTATAAAAAAAATTGTACCTATGTATTTTTAATATTTTTCAACTGATATTGTAACAATATATCAGGAGCCTTGTATTAAATTTAGCAGATATAACTTTATTCATATTTATAGAAAAAAAAATTAAAAAAATTTGAAAACTGAAAATGTCCGTAAACAGCTCAAAAATATTCAAAATATTTTTAAAATTGTATGGTGTATTTCTAATATAAACAATCAGTGAAATTTTCATGTGTCTACAGTTATTCGTTTTTGAATTACAACAAAATAAGGAAATCGCTACAAGAGAAATCGAGTGAATATCCAATGTTGTAAAAATTTGAATTTCAAACGCTCATAAAAATTTAATTTGACTCTTTTATATACACCTTTTTTTTTATAAAAGTAGATAATCGTATAAGGAATCTTGTATTACATTTTAAAATCTTAGATTTAAAAAGAAACAATTTTACGAATTCTTAACTCAAAATAATTTGCTAATTTTCGTGATTTTTGAACTTTAAATCCTTATAAAAAAAACTGTGACTAAGGATTTATATTATTTTTCATCTGCTTTTGAAAAAATATACTAGGGGCCTTCTATTAAATTTTCAAGCTTTTTAACCAACTAATAAATTTGTATTGATATTCATAAAAAAAAACTAATAAAATTGGAAACTGAAAATGTCCCTAAACAGTTCAAAATATTTTGAAAATGTTATCGTGTATATAAAGTGCAAATATAAACAACCAGTAAAAATGTCATGTATATACATTCATTTGTTTTAGATTTACACCAAAAACCGAAATCGATTTTCTCGAAAACAGAAAAATTCCCGTTTTTCCTTCATTTTTCTTTTGTTTGTCACGGTGCTTTTGAAAACTACTGTAAAATATTTACTTTTGACCCCCCCCCCCCCCCCNGATTCACTTTTCTATCATAAAAGATACTGTTGAAGAAAATCCAAGCACTTTTACTGTCCCAAAAGGTGATGACAGACGAATATACAAAAAAAAAAAAAAAACCACACATCATTGTAAAATCAATACATTCATTGTTCCACTCAGAATCTAAAATATCTAATGTATTAATATAACGCCCAATATGCAACATTTATAGTTCAAAATCCAAATTATACAATAAAGTATATATGTACTGGTACTCTATACACCATAATATTTAGCCAAGAATAGGTAATCACCCACCTGTTACCTTTTAGTACTTATGTATATTATATTCAAATTCTGATTTTTTTTTTTAATTTAAAGTATACTTGTACTAATGCAACATATTTTAAAATACATAGATACTTACATTTTTTTATACTATTTAAAGAGTGTCTGTACTTTGTGGTAGTGATACCGACTTTTCTTTTTTAAATAAGAACCACCGTTTTCCTGTAAATATTGTTAACAGATGACTTTTTTGAAAATGTTGATGTATCTAAATCGATATTCAAATAAATAGTTTTTGGGTACCTATTTAACTTTGTGTTATAAGGATACTAAGTCCATTATAATAATTATGTTTTTAAGATATAGAGGCTATATGAATTAAGATAATAAGAAAATCAAAGTAATGACCTACCTACTAATTATTAATAATAACGTATAAATATTTTATGACTTGAAAAAATTGTATATGTATTAATACCTATACTAGTATACTAGTTTAAATATATATTTTAAATATTTGTAAGATATTTTTTTAGAGCTATCATCTTTAGTACCTATATATACATTTTAATTACTCAAAATCTAGTCGTTCAAATTTTGATTTAAAAAAGATTAGTTATGATTTGAAAAAGATAAGTTTATATTACCACAGGATACTACTTGAATGGTATAAATATCTAAGAGTCTTAAGTATATTTTAAGTTTCCAAATTTCCAAATTAGAAAAAAATGCATTATTAAATTAAAAATGGGCATGATCATAATATATGCTTGGTGAGTCTTTCTGAATATTTAATTGAGTCCAATGAAACGACGTCCAATATACAAACTCTACCCATATAATTTAATTTTGTTGAGCATTCTATTTTAGCACTCACTTTTGTTTGACATAATAATTATATCATGACGTGTATACGACACATTTCTTCACGTTGGATAATCGCGTTCGAAATAAACTATAAATTGATTTTTGTACATTTCCCATATATTTTATTTCTCTTTAATCGTACGACACGGAGACCGAATAATAACTATCAGACCTCGTCATTAGCTTTCAGCGCCTCACGTCTTTACATTACGCGGTAATGTAATATTATTGCTGTCAATACGCGTACAACGGCGTCATCTCGTCGATGAGTTACCAACAGGTATAACTACCTATACATATAACAATATAACTTATAAGTACATTGATAATCGAGTAAAGGCGAGAAATCGCTTTTGAACGAATTGATCGCATAGCTCTAGAGCACAAGCCGAGCCGAAAGAATTAATGTTTTTTCTGACGTTGAAATTAAAAATAACCGAATGAAAACAAGCTGAGAGGATTATACGACGCTGCTTTCGGTACGATATTTTATGACATATGCAGTCTGCTGAAGCCAAACTACAGTCACAGACCCGAAAATCTTCTCTTCTTTTTTTCTTTCACTTATTTACAGCAAGCAGAACTCTAACAAATGGCCAAAACAATAATAATAAAAATAAAAATAAGAATAAGAAGAAAAATAAAATGCTGTCTTCCCAGCGTTTAGAATTGGAATTGAATGTAATGATATTCAAATTCTAACAATTAATACGTTTCCGGAAAAAACCACAAAAAATAACACTAGCTGTTAAACCCGACTTGACTTGAGGAAAAATGAACAAGTATAAAATATAACTCTACATTGGTGTAAGTATCTTGGTTTTTGTGTACCTACCAGGGACTGGAATTGAACCTAAAAGAACTTGTTCTGGAAACGGAACCTTTATAATATTAAGAACCGGAACCGGAAACGAAACCATTATTTGAATAAATGAAGTACCGGAACCGAACCGGAATTCTTAAAATAAACAGGTTCTTTTAGGTTCAAAAATATAATTATTTTATTTCTCATAATTTAATGGTATGACTGTTTTGTGTATAAGCTATGTTTGATCATATTAGTTTTTTTATATTTCTCATACTATTAATTAAACCCGCATTCCAGATAGGTAGCTATTTAAAATTATTATACCTTCTTTTCGGATCTTAAATTATCGGGAACCGGTACCGAAATCATTTGGAACTGATACCTTTATTTTTTTTTAATCAGAACCGAACTAGAACAGATATATTATTTTTGGAGAACCAGTACCGGAACCGATACCAACAATTTCCTAAGAGCCTTAAACCTTAATTCACGGGAAAATAAACTAGGTGTACTTCGTTTTGTGATCTGACATTCGACTGATATGGCACCTTCCCGCGGCCAATTGAGTTTAACACTTGGTATATATTTTCAAACAGGGTACAAACTATTCTTTAAATAATTGCCCTGTTATCTCAAAGAACAATTTCTGAAATGTTGATAAAATTCAGTCAAGAAGTTTTTTTATTGTATAAACTAAAAACAAACATTAATTTATATAATTTATATATTATATATGTAGAATGTAGATATCGGCATTATATGAAAGAGTCGTTTGTTACTGAAACCACCATGGCAAGTGACAAACCTATAACAAATAAACAAAAATAAATTCGGACACCCTATATCAGGGACTGGAACCTCACCGAAAAGAACCAGTTTTGGAACCGGAACCCTTTGAATATTCTAAACCTCACCGAAACCCTTATTTAAAATAATTTAAGAACCGGAACCGATACTTTTACTTGACAAATTTTTTTCCATAAGTAAAAATCCAAATCAGGTAACAATTTTTTTATTTTTTAAGAACCAAAAGAAACCGAAACCTAAATGTTAGTTTTTCTGGGAACCGAATAGGAACCGAAACCGACATTTTAATTTTACTGGGAACCAAATCATCAAGGTTCCAGTCCCTGCCCTATATACCAACGTAAAAAACGAAAATAAAAACACTCCCCAAGTCTCTGCAGGGAATGATATGTGTAATATCTTGGAAGGTGCTCGAGTGGTTATAATATAATACTTTAATTACACAAACATTTTACTTTCTAACATCTTCATAAAATAATAAAAACAAGCTCACATGTTATGAGTTGAGCTTACATACAGTATAATACAACATTACAAAATGTGTATAAGTATACAACATTATTATAGGTTAAGTTATTATCAACTCACGTTATCACAATATGTGTACAACATTTGGTGCCAATTATTGGTTCAGGAAATTATCGAGTACCTAGGTTCTAACAAACAGGCAATAATTTTTATATAAAAAGAATGGAGATACGATGTGATGAGGTAGAATCTGTTTATTGACAAACTATACACTGACACAGGGTACCACAGTTATTATATTATTAGTATACCTATTATATTTTTTTCTATTGGTTATTTTTTTTATTACGAACAGTAAATTAATTTTCTTCGTCGTTTTCTATTCGATTCTATATTATTTCATTAAATATTTATAAAATATAAATACTGACTACCGACTACATATTTTTGTCCTCGTCAATAACTTACATATATATACTTATACATATTTTTGATATTTTATTATTTTTGACATATATAAGTAATAAGTACCTATACAATATAGTAAATAATATGTTATTTGTATACCATATGCAAGTTACATATTAATATATTATATTCAAATAACCAACTAACGTTTTAAGAAAATCGGTTACCTACATAGATAATGTGCATTTTAGTGCAAATATCGAGTTACCTAGTATAGTTTTGTTATCTCACATATTATATATTTTTTAAATATATTAACAACAATTTAGTTTTAAACGATTTAGATCAAATACTAATTTTCGTTCTGACTTCTCACATTATGCCTTGTTTAGTAGTATTTCCTAGTTTCGTACGTATAATTTATGTGCATATAATATTTTGTACACGCCAGATCTTCTTTTGAAATGACACAAATTTCCGGTCGTCGAATAGTTTTCACCACTAATTATAGCTATGTGCTTCTAATGACTAATACTCGATCTAAGCGATAATTTACGAGATTTGGCTACATATGGTTGAGCCACAAGGCACCAAAATTACTAAGTAAATATTAAATGTAAAATTTTCCTAAGTTGGTAACATATGCAGAATGCGTATTTTATTCATTAGTAATCATTATTTTTAGGTCCAATATCGTCTTTTTACATATTAATTATGATTTATGCCCTCAAAGCCAACTAAACTGTGTCATTTATATTATTTAAGCAGATTATATTTAATTAGTAGACGGAGATCAATTTCTTTTCATCAAGACTGATGAGTGTATTGACTGCTTTTGTTGAAGGTGCGAGGGTTTCTTATTGTAGTGTTTCTAGAAGTTAATGCACTGTGTCTTAGTAAAATTCGGTTCCAGTATAATATTGTCGGCGTTTGCGAAGTATTCAATTATGTGCTCTACTGAAATGGGTATTTCGCAAGATGGGCTTTGAAGTGGATATTCCTTGGCCATGAGGTTTCCCTGCAGTGTGGCCTATTCGAAGGTGGTTGAAAATAACATCTTCTTTCTTGATAATATGACTATGATTTGGAACATGGTGATGGTAGGATGTACCGTTTGATCCCTCCAAGTTTAATATTTTCTAAACCATACCATTGGTTCTGCAATTTAATAAATTGATTTGATTTATTGAATTTTTATAAATCGTAGTTCGAAATTAATGGGCATAATTTAAGTTTTGTTAGAAATTTGACAAAAATCTAAAAAATCACGAAGATTTACAAAATTCTTTATAGTAATTAAATTAATAAAAATTTCAACTTTCCTAACTAAGCCTTAAAAATTTAATACAAGATTTCTCGTAAGTTCTTACTAAAATAAAAATAAAATTTAGAGATAATTCACATTCATATTTTATGAATAACACACACTAATGTTCATTACCTATCTCACACATTTACATAGCCCAAATGTACATGTGATATAAATTGCTAAAATAGTACTCCTTAAAATTTGGTACGCTCCACCTTAAATAATTATCATAGGTACACATATCTTTTTAAAAATATAAATACTAATTATAATTTATAAGCTGTGTAATTTACCAAAGTGCTAGGTATCTCATTATTTACGGGAAGGACTGTCTATAAGGTCAAAGTTCTCCCTTGAAGCACCTTGATACATTCACAAAAAAAAGTATCTCATTATTTATGAACAAGTCAACAGTTTGCAAAAACTATTTTATGTTAGAAGTTCATAAAAAATTTTCTTTTTATATCAAAGATTTGAAAAATTAATAAATTATTCCTCATAAGTTTTTCCACCTTTTATAAAAAAAAGTTAGCTGGGAAATCACATGTATTATTTATGATCATTAATTGCAGTCCCATTTTTAAACAGTAAATTAGCGATTTCTCATCGAACGATTTTCTTATTTTGTTGTATCTAATTCAAAAACAAATAGCTAATACATATAGATCTACAATAGATATAGGTACTAGAAACTTTCAATAAATGTTTATTTTATCATTTTCCATACATGATAACATTTTTACTACTTTTGAGCTATTCATCAACATTTTAAATTTGAAGTTTTTTAGTTTTTTCTCTGTAAATAATGATGTAAAAATGATTGCTGGGTCAAGAAGCTTGAAATGTAATGCAACGTTCACCATAAGTTGTTAGAATAGCAGTTAAAAATATGAAAGATAGGTACATAATATGCAGACATGCAGTTATTTTGTTGTTAAATATTTAAAAATATTATTCATGGATACTTGAAATTTTTAAATAAGATTTTATTTTTTTAATTCGAGGGGACCTTTATAATTTTTTCATTATATTGTAATATTGAGTTTCTAAGATTCCTTTTGCTATTGCTATTTTTTATCGTTTCAAAGTTTTGATACTTTTCCCCAAGCAGCCTAGCCCCCCCCCCCCTTTGTATTACTATACCAACTATTATAGGTGCAATTATGGGGAATAGGTGCTAAGCCCCCCTTTCAGTTGTATCCCTAGACCCCCAGTTTTTTAATCATATTTTAGTTTATATTATAAATTATCCGGGTTTATGATGCTGACACATTTTTGCCCCCCCCCTAGAATAATATATCTAGTTGCGCCTATGCCTACTTTATAAATTATTAATAAGTAATAACTAATATAGGCAGTAAAGGTATATTTTTATTTCATGAACGACTGCGAACAAATTTGAGCAAGTCTAAGAGAAATACCATAATGATTTACCATCGTATAAAGAATACACCATACATTATACAGTATAATATAAAATGTTATGTAAGTACAATTTATATGACATGTATTTAGTATAAAAAGAAAACACCGCTTTAATGAACGGTTGAGCGTCCGTAATTTATAAGTGGTTATTAATAACTATTACATTAATGATAACAATATTGCGATGTCTCGATAACCACCATAAAGTCTGCGTTTACTAATTTTGACTAGATATCGCAAAAACAATGCGCAAACTTCACGCCACGGCCGAGACGATGTGCGTATTATGCGGGTCATAGGTGTATTACACACACACACACACACATATATATATATATATAATATAATATATTATAATATTCATAAGTACGTATTTACTATATATGTATATAGCAGTGCTTATAATATTGTATTATTTTACGTATATACTGTGGTATGGCAGAAGTTTCGCGAAAACTTGTACTTGATACGCCGCAGGATAATTGGCTAATAACCAACTCTACACAGCGATATGTATGTGTGTGAGCTCGCGTGTGTGTGGGTGGGTGTGGGTGTGTGTTTGTGTGTGGGCTTGCTCGTGTTATTCTGCATAGGACATTTAATCATCCAGACCCCCAATGAAGATAAGCGAGTGCAGTGTATATATATATAGGTATTGTCTTGCTGTGACAAATGACCGTTTTCAAACACTCGGCCTAGCTACAGCCATAATAATTATAGTCTATAGAGGGAGAAGGCAGACGATAATATTATTATATAACATTATAACACCAAGTGAGTAGTGTCAGTGTAGTGTAAGTGTGAGTGATGCAAATATATGAGTAATACTACAGCCATACAACGTGTAGTGCGGTGCCGCACCAGTGACCACTGAAAATATCGAAACTGACGAAATGAACTTGGAATGTTAGTTTTAAAAATGTTTTTCACTTAAAAAATAATCGCATTTTATCCGGGTGAATAGTAACTGCAGATTGCTGATTAAACATTACGCTTAGTGAATCTTATAAGTTAGGTACCTATATAATAAAATATAGGTATGATATTATAATAATATATATTTTTATAAGCAAACCATAACTTTTGTTTTAAAATAGAGAATTTTGGTATGGTTACTTATTACTTATTAAGTAGGTACTTATTTGTTATGCAATGCAAAATATTTACTACAATATTACCTACTAAAATATATTATGCTGATCAATTTTACTTTATATTTTTAAAATAAATTAAAAAAAAGAACGGTTAAGTTATACCCGTTACAACTAACGGGAATAAGGTATCGAGTTTTGACTATCAAGTGAACTGTGAACTTCGTCATTAAGTTCACTGTGATGGTTATTTTATATTTGAATTAAATGAAAAATAATTGCATACATTTGAGCCACACTCAAGACCTCCCAAAACCGGGCGGCACTGTTGATGAAGCCCGGGCTCTAATGAAATCTCATACTAATTAATAATATTATAGAATATACGTAGATTATACATTTATACTACTACACATAGGTATGTTGTTACTATTGTCTAATGTCTATTGCTATTACTAAATTATACTACCTACTACCTATACTTAAAAATATCAGTAGTTACTAATGAGCGCCTGAATTAAAGGTACCTAGACGCGGAGTCCATTTTTTTAGACAATTTTTATGCGTACCCCTTCTAATTATATCCTAATCAATATGGCATTTAAATATTCGGGTACCTAAGTACATTTTTTTATATTTTTGCATCCTACATTCCCACTTCTATTTTTCTCTCAATTCAAGCACTGCAGTAATTATCAGCGTAGATACAATTATATAAAAACTATATTTATTTAAGAGGATGACACACGCCCGCATGCATGTGGTCTCCGCCTTACACACATACGACATAGACAAAACGCGTTTACACAGTCTGAACAGAACTCGCTCAATTTTGGTTCTAGAGTAAAAATACCTATTATAAAATTGAACTGTGACAATATTGCTGAGGGAAAGTCGTTGCGTTTTTTTCTATCACACCCAATGTTCATTATATCCTTTAGAAATAACAAAAATTTCAACATTTTTAAAATACCTTTTACTTTTCAAATTTTTTTTAAAAAAACTTGCCCTCCAGAATATTGTCATCTTTTAATTTTGTACTATTTATTTTTATTCGAACACCAACATTTATCGAGTTCTATTCAGACTTCGTGAACACGTTTTGTCTATGTCACAAGTGTTTTTGACGGAGACAACACATGCTGATGTGACGCAGTGTTGGGTAGTAACGTAACGTGCGTTACTCATTACTGTACTTACACTTTTCAGTAACGTTATGGTAACTTCGTTATTATTATTTTTGGGTAACACAAGAGTAACTACGTTAATTATTTAGAAGTAACTTGGCAGAAGAACTGGTTACATTATACATTTTTTTTTTTGGGGGGGGGGGAAGATAAATCGCGTTACTACTTCACGACAGTCCTTATTTTCCTCGTATCCACATCAGCAAATTTAATTATATTCATAATGTAAGTAGGTATTTATGTAATTACAACATTTTCTCGGTATAATCTAAAATAATTATATAAATAAACGATTTTGTCTTGATATTATTTTTAAGTTAACTAATTAAAAACATCGATTACAGCCTATAAAGGCAGCAACTGATATAGTTTATTTATTTTTAGATCATATCTGATAAAATATGTACATCGACATATTACGGACAGAAGGTCGTGTACGGATTACGGCTAATAGCATAAGAATAAGGTCTTTGTAACTAGTTACTCTTGAGTAAAAAATGTAACGTTACGCATTACTTTTGTACTTGAGTAACTAACAAGTAATCTAGTTATCTATTTTATTTTATAACTAGATAGTAACGTAACTTAGTTTCTTTTAAAAAGTAACTTACCCAACACTGGTGTGACGTCCTCTTAACGTATTGTCTATTTGTATATTATATACATTGTACATTATTTTGTACGTATCTTATGGCGGAAAAACTATGCTATATTATATAGATTATAAATGATTGAAAAATAACGTGTATTAAATAATAATATATAAAAGTCTTAATACTCAGATAAGACAGTGGCGTCATTCCAGTTTATATTAGACTAGCGCAACTTTTCACTGCTTTTCCGACCCAACATTTTTTTCACTCAGATTCTCATAGCATAGTGCCATAGTGATTAAGAGGAGGGGAGTGTAGTAAATGTTCCGACTTAAGGTTGATGTAAATACTAGATATGATAAAACTTAATAAAAGTTGAACATTTTATAAATTTTTAAATACAAAATTATTATTACATTTTAAATGTGATAAATTTTGTCAAAATTTGAACTTTAAATACTTATAAAAAAAATTGTGAATATGTATTTTTGATATTTTTTGAATGCTATTGTGACAATATATCACTAGCTTTGCATTAAATTTTCAAGCTTTTTAACAAAACAAATAAAATTTTATTGATATTTATAGAAAAAAAAACTATAAAAATTGAAAACTGAAAATTTCCGTAAACAGTTCAAAAAGACTCAAAATATTTTTAAAATTGTATGGTGTATAGGAAATTCTAATATAAACATTCAGTGAAATTTTTATGTATCTACAGTCATTTGTTTTTTAATTACAACAAAATAAGAAAATCGTTACATGAGAAATCGAGTGAATATCAAATGTTGTGAATTTCAAACGCTCATAAAAATTGAATTTGAGTTTCTTGTAGGCATTTTTTTTTTTTGATAAAGGTAGACCAACTCATAAGGAATTTCGTATTAAATTTTAAAACCTTAGATTTAAAAAGAAAAATTTTTACGAATTCTTAATTTAATATTATTTGCTTCTTTTTGTGATTTTTCCATATTTTGTCAATTTTTGAAATTTAAACGCTTATAAAAAAAAACTGTGACTAATGATTTTTAATATTTTTCAAATATTATTGTAACAATATTATAGTAGGAGCCTTAAATTAAATTTTCAAGCTTTTTTACCCAACAAATAAAGTTTTATTGATATTCATAGAAAAAAAGACTGATAAAATGGGAAACTGAAAATGTTCCTAAACAGTTCAAAACAAATCAAAATATTTTGAAAATTTTATCGTGTATAGAAAATGCAAATATAAATGACCAGTGAAAGTTTCATGTATTTACGGTCATTTGTTAATTGTTTTAGAGTTACACTAAAAACCAAAATCTATTTTGTGGAAAACCGATTTTGCGTGAAAATTCCAGTTCTTCTTTAATTTTTATGTTGTTTTTCCCGATGCTTTTGAAAACTATTTTGAAATTAGAACTCCTGAATGCATCAACAATATTCACTTTCCAATCTAACAAGATACTGAAGTTGAAAATCGAAGCATTATTTCGACAACTTATCGTGTACGCACAGACATAAAAAAATACACACATCATTGTAAAATCAATACATTCATCTTTCCAATCATAATCTAAAATATAGGCCATAGGTGTTAATAACAATAATATTGTAACATAGGTTTTTATTTTTATAATATAATATTCCTTTTTTCATCACTATATCTGACTAGGTACCTATTGGTAAAGTGAGACAGTAGGTTTCTATAACTATTAGTTCAAAATAAAATGTACCTATACAAATATATTATAGACTATATTTTGCTCTGATGGGACACAACAAATGTTTGATTGTCTCCCCAGAAATTGAGTAGTCCCTAGCACGTTCAAATAGCATGTATGTAAGTAAAAATATTATTTATTATTTAGTCTCTACAGCTAAAAAAAATATTTAATATAAAATAAATATTATGGAATTATTCTAATATAGAGGAAATCCTCTAAGTAAACAATCTCATCATAAATTATATATAGGTACTATTCCAGGTCACAACGTTTAAATTGAATATGTAACACTATATTATATAATATATATTATAGAAAATTAAGTCAAAATTTGGTACTTTGGCACCAATTTAACATACTGGTTATACTAAATTTAAATTTACATTGTTGATTGTTGAACTATTGACTGTAACATATTTATTAGCTATTAATTAAATTGATCAATATAATAACTCATTGTAAATAATCAAATCGAACTATTTTTTTTTTTTTTTTTTTTATTGATCATTAAGCCGGGCATCTATGGCCATTAGCTGTTAGTAGGTCGTAAGGTGGTGATGGTAGGGTTTTATTGTTGGTGGGGGTTTACACGTGAGTGTTTGTATTTTGGCAGAATGGGGCACCCGTAGGTTTCTGTCATGCCCCGGAGTGGGGGATGGCGGCACTTGTTCTTCGGACACCGTGACTTGCCCGGAGAAAAATGCCGCCCAGTGGTCGAGGATCGAACCCAAACCGGCAGCGCCGCAGCTGACGCGTTGACCGCTCGGCCACCTCGTCCCCCAAATCGAACTATTATGTAACAAAAATGAGTGTTTATCTACTTAACAATTAAATATTCGTTTCTTATAATATGCACCATGATATTTAAATATTAAATACTTTTTTAATTGAATTCTTGTAGGTACCTACTTGCGTATTTAGGATAATGATATAATATTTAGATAGGTATGTATAGATTTTCAATCAATGTAAATTAAAAACATTGCTGGATGAGTCTTGCCTCAACATTGGACAATAAACGAATACGAATTGAAACTAATGCTGGATACATTTTACTTTTAACCACTACCCCCCCCTCCCCCCGAAAAAAACAATAAAAAATAAGAAAAGTATCAATTAGATTTACTTTTCTATCAAAAAAGTTAGTGAAGTTAAAGATTGAAGCATTTTCTACTATAAAAAGGGTCTTCGGACACAAAAAATAAACGCATCATTACATTCATTGTTAAATAATAAAGTATTTATCCATTCAAAATACTTATTAAGTCTATTTGAAAACGAGTTATCGAATGCCGTTTAAGGTTCATCATTCAGGAGATAAAGGATTATTTTATATACCGCTAATCGCTATACCATGATGTACATCATATATCTACATGCCTACACGGAATATAATTATATAGTCATTAATAGGTATTAATAGGTATAACTGTGTAAGACGTGTATAACAACTCATAAAAAGTAAAATTTGTTAATTTCAATTATTATTTCGAAAATTCAAAATCGTAATTGTTGCATATTATTATAGTGTTAATAAGATACCTATTGTATATTTAATACAAACATAACATCATTCTAATTTCTAATTTTATTTCACTAGCTGATAATATTTTATTAAGTATAATATCATAGTTTCATGATAATTAACATATAATATTGTATAATATATGTAGAACGTAGATATAACTGTGCAGGTTCCATTGCTTAGGTAATTCAATGTAATATAAACCACATTACAATTGTTTGTGGCGTACTGTCGTAAATATATATAAACAATATATTATAACGACATTGCTGGACAAATTATCGCGTTGTAATGTGTAAATTATTATTTACTGGAACATTTATATAGGTACCTATATAAGGATATAGTAATAACTTCTAGTACTGTGGATCGGAGCAAGTTAATCAAAAACAATTTCCTTTTGTAATTATTCGTTGCACACATTTACAACCTAGTTTCAATTAAATTTTAATTTATGATTATGGTATACTATATTATTATATTATATTAATATACCTAGGTTATTAATATATGACATACTGACATAAAGTCTTAGTAGGTATACCTTAATTTTCACAATATATAGGTGTATTCCAACAAAAAACACGAATTTATTATTGTTAAACAAAATATAGCTTCACGTTTTCAAAGGTAAACTAATACTCTAATACATAATTTAGAGTACCTTCTATAAGATTTTCAAACATAAAATAATTGAAATATAAGTTACTTGATGACATTCCTATCACCTACTCATATGATTTTACATCATATTTGATATTTTTTAAATACATTTAGTTCCGGGCTCTACAAAATAAATAACTTATAAAATATCCTTTGAAATATAGGCTGTCTTTAATAGTCCCATTTAATCTTAAAGTAGAATTTGATTCTGAATTTCTCTATTTTTTTTTTTACTAATGTATATACTGCAGAAAAAACATTTTTTTTTAAATGAAATATATTTATTTAATTTAATATTTTGAAATTATAAAAATATGATAACAATTTAAAAATCAATTTCTCCTGTAATAATGTAAGTAATCAAAATATAACGTGACATTCTTTTTTTTCCGCAAGGTATTACTTATTTTAATTATAAATAAAGCTTAAAATAACAAGTCAGGCCGACTGATTACAATCTACAATAATCTAATCGTGCAACACGACTAACACGGCTAAAGGCTAAACATTGTCACAAAATACGTACACATGTCAAATGAAAATCGAACATTATAATTAAACTATTTTGGCTAACTAAAATAATGTGTGTATGATAATATAGGTACCTAATACGTAATATAAGAATTCACTAGAGCAGTGATTTTCAAACTTTTTTTATACAAGACACACCGTACACTTCAAAAAATTTTCACGGCACACTGACCTTTTTTTAGATGAACAAAATTGTTTTGAATTAATTATAATTGTATATACATTTAATGAGAAATGTGTGCCTGATGGGCGTTACAAATATTTTTAATTCTTGGACGAATAGTTGACAGACATACCCTCATTTCTTCTTCCGCTGGATTTAGTTTTTCTCGTTTTTTTATTTTTTATATTCGTAAGCGCTGAAAACCCTTGTTCACAAAGATATGAGGTTGAGAACGGCAAAAGAATAGTCAGTGCTTTTATAGATATCTCTGGATATTCTTTAGAAACATATATCCAGAATTTATTGATTTAGTGATCTCTTTGAATTTCAACTACAATGTTCGATCATTTTTAATTGAACAGAGATTTTCTTCTTCAACAAGTTTTAAATCAACCAAGTCACTAATAGACACATTAAAAAGGTCTCGTACCCAGTCATAATTTTTAATATTAATACTTGGAAAATATTTAAAATAAAATATTTTTTTTTTGGTGGTTGACTTACTGACGCATTATTGTCAACAGAACTAGTAACAAATTTATCCATGATTATAATAATTATAAATATATGTAAATGTATATCACAAATGTATTTTTTTTTAATACTCGTATGCTATTACAATACAATTAGGAGACAAACTACTCTACGAATACGACGTTAACGTCCAGGCCGGTTGCGACGGATATACTGCCAGAGGTCTAACAATATAACCTATACATTTTATAGTTCAATAGTTATCTGAAATTACTTATCTTAAATCACTTTATTCCTACAAACTGTCGATTTATTAATATATAAATATATATCAAATCCATAGAGATTGAAAGCATTTATTTTCTTATATCGCAATTCAATGCAATCGGTAATTTATGGAAAAACCGCGGCACACCTAGTGGATACTCGCGGCACCCAGTTTGAAAACCACTGCACTAGAGCTAACCTAATATAGGTAGTATACAACCTTAAAAAGTGCAAATAAATAAAATTGTAAAATCTCTAATAATTTAGTTTAAAATACAATAAAAAAGGAAAAAAAGACCTGAAAGTAAAAAATACAAAATAAAAGTTTCAAACTTGATACCGTTGTTACATAATTCAAACTTTCTGTTAACAAAGTTACGATTTACAATAAGCTAAAAAAATGCACTTAGCTGCAAATGCACAGCCTTATAGTACGCAATAACTATAAAAATATCCAATCCGTCACTGAGTAAAAATTGTACAATTGGCTTATGAAATACCTACCTCATATGCAAACTCGATTAAGAAATATATGTGAACAATTTAGTGAAGAAGCATCAAGCATTAATGTTGTATTTTTCAATCAGGGTATGCCCTACTATAATACCTATCAAGGTAAAATCAGTTTAAGAAAAGATAATATTAATCTAAATATTAGTAACATGAAATGTAATAATAAAA
Organism: Macrosiphum rosae; assembly: GCA_016617965.1. Lineage (NCBI taxonomy): Eukaryota > Metazoa > Arthropoda > Insecta > Hemiptera > Aphididae > Macrosiphum > Macrosiphum rosae. Next base: position 43,261 of record WHPZ01588475.1, read on the forward strand.
TATTGATTAAATGATTTTGAAAAAACTAATAATGTTTGTATGATTTTGAAATTATCATGTTGTTGATAATTATTTAAAAAAAGTAATTATTAGTTTTTATTTTTTGAATTATGTTAATTTTTATTTTTTTCCACGTCGAAACACATAATGTGGTAGGTATATTATTTTAAAACGCTGACATAATTAAGCTAACCCTAATGGCTATACACACTACAAAGCTACACAAATGGTGTGTTTGTATATATATTATGTATAGATACTACAGCTACAGCGATGGCGAGAACGATTCATTCGTAAGATGCACCTGCACAGTTGCAGTTATGTTTCAGTAATTCGTTATTTTGTAGTGCGTAAATTTTAAAATATTTATTTGATGCTTTAGAATAATAAACTGTGACAAAAATTATTGCTTACAAAGTTGTGGGTATAATCCAACACAGGTCACTGCAACCGAATACAGTAGGTACTAGGTATTATTAGGTAGGTATCTTTAATCATTAGTTTCAATATAGTTAAATACAAAATAGTTACATCAAGCTACACCAATGATGAACGTAAACGTAGTACAAGTTGTGAAACATATTTATATGCAAAATTGGGAAATGTAAATACGTGTTCATTACATATTTTACATAATTGAACTTTGATAACTACAGTTGTACCTAATGACAACTATTGATGACTTATTTTCGAAAAACAAACTCTAGTTTCTTATCAGATTACTAGATTAAAAATAGGTTGTAAAAATAACATATCTAAATTTCATGTTTTGCATGTTCTAGACAAAGGTAGAATTCGTCGATTTCAGTGATGAAAAAGAATCAAAGATCGCGTTCATATATTGTGTGAACTATTGACAAGAACGAGTTCAATTTTCAAAAAATAAACTTGAACGTGAACTAATTTCTTATTTATTATGATATTGAACGTTTTTGGTTCGTTCATTGACAAATTAATTTCCATAGCTCACATAATTATATTTAATATTTATAATGTTTAATAAGTTTAATTTATATAATAATAGATTGGAGGAGAAACTCAAGAAACTTTTAAATTTATTGCAAAGACTTTTTATTACCAAAAAAAAAAAACCTTGCGTACAAATAAAATTCTTTTACCAAGGGTTGTCGGTTGCGTAGGTTATGAATAACTCGTTCATTCTATCTAGTATCTATAGACGGTAGTCGAGTTAATTAACAACATATTTATATATTTATTTATTTTAAATACACGTCCGAAGGTATTAAATAAATTAGGTACTCTTTAGTCTTTATCATAGCAATAGCCAATAGTCGCATATATATATCACAAAAACATTGACATACCATAGACTTACAGATCTATTGGAAAAAAAGACCAAGTAATTTGTGCATCGTTTTCCTAACCTTGCTAACCTATACCATACAAATTAGTATTACTAAAAAAAAACCAACCAACTATAATAAACCAAATTCAAATCAGATGAGCTTGAACTAGTTCATTTTTGAAAACTATCAAATTCTAATACTAGTTCATATTTAATGTCTTGAACTTGAACTTGAACTAGCTCATTTTTAAAAAGAACTCTCCCATTAGGTACAAACTGTCGATTCTCACTCTCAACTTACTAATGTTGCGATTTAAAATTATTAGTAATTTCTAAGATCTTTTTTATTTTATAGCTACCTACCTACATTACTTAGGTTACAACGAATTGTCTTGATCGATTAGTCTAAGTTTAGTCGCTTAGACTATATTATATTTAACTCTAAGCACATCATCATAGAAACATACAAATAATTATTAATGCATTTAATTATTTTGTATTATTTTTCAGTTAGAGTATATCTGCTATTATTACGTTTTTTTTTTTTATTTTTGATTAAAATTGATTTAACATTTTAACGTAACAATAACAGATATACTCTAACTGAAAAATAAAATGATGTCAACCGACTGCAACAAAACTATATAGGTACTAGGTAGGTACCTAGTATTGTAGTAATTAAATCAGTATAATAAAATTATTTATTTAAGCAAATGCTTTTAGTGACAGTGAGGTACTAACAGAAATATAGGTTAGTGAGGGACGATGATGATGACTCGTGAGTCTCAACCACAACTGCTTTAGGTAAGTATTTTAATAATTATTATGATCAAGTGACATTATAAAATGGTCTGTTGTAGGAACTTTTTTTTTCTCCCGAACCGAATCGAATATAGGTACCTAATTTCAAATTAAAGTTAACTAAATGTTTTGACTTGTGGTGGATTTTTTGAATGTAGATAACGTTTGAATTTTCAAAACCGCATAAAAACGTTCTGAACTAATCAATGGATTGCTGAATAGGCAAGTAGCTAGGAATTTTTGACGTGAAATGTGAAGTAGGTATACCTACTATACAAAATTCTTCGTTAAAGGTTAAACATTCCCTTCACTTACACATTTTGAAAAATTGACATAAGGTAGGCTCATGGTATTCAAAACAATTGGAAACTCTTTAATTTCTGTTTGCATATCTTTATAGTTTATATAGCTACCTACTTATAGCAATAGATATACCTATTGATATACATTTATTAGGTAAAATATTTAATTACCTCATTAATTATATCATATCGTTTATCCAAACTTTTTGAACACTGTATTAATCATAAATGGAGTATAATACATTCATGCCACCGGTTTATTAAACACGGTAGTGTAGTTAATTAACAATATATCATCGATGATAAAAAAGTAAATTCATTATATAATACAATATAATATAATATTCTGTACCTATTATAATATAGAAGTCAGTATTCACAATTAATGTTTTGATAAGGATTAAGGATTATTGATTAGTAAAGTTAACTACACAATATTTCATTAATTTATCCATGTTGTTTTTATATTAAGTAAGTGCCTATATGTAATATAGGTAATATATCAAGGCATCAAGTATAAGCTGTAGGCTAACATGAACATGGCTAATGTTGGGGGGGGGCTATAGTCCCTTTAACCAACACTAAGGCTGCATCTCTGAAACTAATTAAACATGACCAATCTTGTAGGTATCCGCACACATATAGAATATAGATACATACTTGCATTAGGTGTGTGGTGTGGCAGATTTTCGAATAGATATAAATAGTGGGGATCCAAAAAAATACTATCAACTGATGATTTGTTTGACGGACAGACAGACTAGAGATCGTATTTTATTTTTTAATTTTTCCATTTTAGATTATTTTATCTTTGTGGTTATATGGTTGATAATTTTGTTCCGGGCAAATTATAATGAAACATCAGCGACTACTTATACAGTATACATTCTGTATCTATAATCTATATGTATATAATATTCTAATACGAAGTTCGTTGTAATTTATAGAAATGTGTAGTACGAAATAATATTAAAGTGTGGAACTGCACATTTGTTATTGAGTATTTATTTTAATCATAGGTGATCACAAATTACAATTTATGAATTTTTTCATTAATCTTATAACAAATAATATTTGTTAAGTTTTGATGTTACTTTCGATAGCTTTGACAATAGTTTATCAGTTATGGACTTAAATATCTACTTCATAGCTAAGAGTGCAGCTAAGACCACAATTTCCAATAATTGAATTAAATATGTACAAGTAATTTAGTAGTTATATATTTATGTACAGTTTTTAGCGAATTCCTTAAAAAAAAAATCCGTTCCTTTGTCCTTCCTATGGGAAATGAACAAGTTAACTATTTAGTTCAAAATAAAATAAAAATTCTTATTTAATCATTTATGTTTTTTTTTCATGCTCGTACTTCTTTAATTTTTAATTATAATATAAAACTACAATCAGGTACCTACATATTTTATAATTCTATTTTGAGATTTTCTTCAAAATTAAATTATTGGACTGTCTTATCGTTTATTGTTATAAATAATTATATTTTATATAAATACTCGTTTCTATATAAATTATATCTTAATTTCAATTATTTACATATCTGTGTAAATTATTGGAACTAGAAAGGACCGAAAAATGTTGTTAATTTTCTGTGAAATATAACTCGTTCATTTTCTCGTTCTTTTTGTATAAAAAGAAATTCGTTCCTTTCAAACACTGTTTATATATTTAATAATTTAAACAAGGTTACGTACACTGTACTGGTTAAAAAACATAACATTATATGAATGATCATTTTTATTTCAGTATGCGTTCGTCAGCAATAAGTACCTACTAAAATTTGTATAATACAATAAATTACCAAAAATAGGCCATGTAAGACATGTTTAAAATTTTGTTTCGATTAAAGTAGTCAGGTATTCCTATAAATTGTTCTCTGAAAATAATTCAACTTGATTCTTTGTATGTACATGTTTATTAAACATTGATAGTTTTAAATTTTAAATTACATTATATTATTAATAAACTTTAACTGACAGACATTGGTTAGCCACAATTAGACAGAGCTGTAGGATTGAAAGTGTTAATATAAAATTTATTTTTTCATTGAATTTTTCAACGACTGCAATTTTTCAATTTATTTTTTATTTGTATACAGGAGTTAGGTACACGAATACCGGTTGATGTAGTCAAATTTCCATCTTTATCAAAACTCATAATATAGACATATGTAATAATAGTACCTATTAAAAATTCTTAATATTAAGTGTTTAGTAATACATAATAAAGTACATATGGAGTGGATATTATATGACGTGTTAAAAGAAACTAATAGTTAATAGATAATAGTATACAATGGTCTAGAATTTAAAAAATAAAAATAATTACACAATCTATAAAGATAACTGTTTAATTTGTTTTGACCGACGGCCAACGCTATAGGTATACAGTACAATATTGAATTCACCGCTCAAATTGCCTACACCAGACCCCTTAAAAATAAGTAACGAGATAGTTGCGGTTGCGCCCTATCTTTTCGACGCCTCTAATAAAATTTATCCACGGTAACCGTAAATCGTAAGTAGTATTATAGTAAGCAGTATTATTTAGGTATTACGTTTTCGTCTGGTTGTTGCCCGGTTGTCGTTCCATCCCGAACGTGCGTCGGCAACGGTCGTGACTCGTGGGGCGGAGCTGAGGCGACGCTCAAGTCGACGACTCGACGTGCCTAGTGCCTACTACGTTAATATTATTGACGAAAGGCCTAAGGCACAACTATTATATAATACACCCATTATAGTGCCTTGGCTCAGCACGTCGTCGAAGGTCGCACCACGGTGGCCACGACCTTAGTAGTACGCCTGTGGTCTGTACACGTTAAAATACGTCACGACTTTAGATAGCTCGTTCTACAACATCACCCGATCAACACCGCTGAATTGTTATCATCACCGTCGTCGTAGTTGTTGTGTATATTATTACCATAGTTATCACCATAGAGACCTAATACGGTTGGATAATCAGCTATGGTTATCACTTATCACGATCGTCGATTTTTTACACTCTTTCTGCTCTCACTCACTCGTTCTCTCTCTCTCTAACCCGCTCAGTGTTCGGGCCGAACCACGGGCTCTCTTTTACTTTTACTCGCCGCTTTACGCCTTACCGTCTACGGAATACACAAAACTAATATCATAAGCGTGACATCCGCCCGCGTCCACCGTAGTACAGATAGGCAAGTCTGACCACCAGATAGGTAGACGTGTTCCGGGGTACAGTTTCCAGGTCGATCGGTCCGCGTTTACGGGGCCCTGTGCAAGAGCAGAGTGGAAAGAGACAGAGACAGTGTCCCAGCGGGCCGCTATCTTCATCCGCGGCGGTTATCGTCGTTCCGTCGGCTGCCGATAGGGTTTAGCCATTCTCGTCGCGGTCACGATTTTCCTCGTTTCGCCGTCACCCTCACACCCGCTGACACGCTTTTAGAGACGACCGGTGTAGTACCTACCTATCTCGCTCGCCGTTACACATCAGTTCCAGCTCCGATCCGGCTCGGTTCCAGCAGCATCCGGCCCCATTCGAATGCGCCGTTCGAGTCATCCGGCGTCGTATTAACAACCATGTACTTACGTGCATCTACGTCGCTCTCACGCATCACCGCCATCGCCAACCGTCGATCGCCGGCGGTCGTCAAACGTCGAGATTACAGTGACAACGCCGATAGCGCAAAGGTGAGGTTGACTGATGAGTGTTTGGAAGTCGGGCGCGGCGTTTTTTTTTTTTGAGGGGGAGGGCATCGGGGCCATGCCCCCCTAGACATCATAAACTAGGTACCTGTAAATAACAATTTCTTTGTATAGGCCTAAGCGGGTAAATAGGTAAAGAGTTAAAAGTAAAATTTTTGGACCAAAAGGATATTGAGCCCCCCCAAAGACTAATCAAATCCGCTACTGTAGGACTCAACCTATACGTCATATTCTTGTAGTGTTTTTTGTTTGTATGTATACCTTTGCCGTGTTTCAATTATTTGGCACGTATGTAGATCGTAATAAGCACTGGAGACATTCGTCTCATATATTTAGTGAAATGTAATGGCCAATGGGTGACGACTGAGGCACATTAAGTATTCTTTTCAAATATCTTATATCCAAACAACTAGGTACCTAAATCTAAAATGGATATTTTTGGCTTTATATAATAGGTAACTAATATTTTAACGTTTTCAATATCAATAGAAGACTTATATATGTATATATATATAAGGTACTTACTATTTAGAAATCGAATAAAAATGATAGTGTTATATTTGTCCATGACATTTTAAATTACCAAATATCTGGTTTTTCCCATTAGATTTTATCAACAATAAAACATTTTATTAAGGTATTATATCTTCAAATTATTCAAATATATTTAACTTTTTTTCAAATCTTCTATAGTTCAACAAAATGAAAAAAAGGCTATTGGTATCTAAAAATGCATAAGGGCCGATTTCACTAACACAGTTAATCACGATTAACGCTGATAACAGATATTTAACCGGCCAAATTCGGCTGATTAAAACTCTAGTTAACTTTAACCGTGATTAACTGTGTTGGTGAAATCGGCCCTAAGTCTTTTGTACCAAATAATACATGTAATTATGAAAGATGAAATGTTGGTTTTCTAGACTTTAGCAAGTAGGTGCTTCTATGGAAAAATGTATTATCTCATTAATATTGAAGGCGTTTATATTTTTTATTGAATTCACAGACAATAACTTTAATTGATTAATTTTGCAGAGAGGACTTGTCGTTGGTGTATACATTGACGATTCTGGAAATAACTTGAAACTTACACCAGCAGCTGACCAGATAAATCAAGAGAGTGGTGGCGCAATTTTAAAAGCATTAAAAATGTAAGTACCTATATGATGTTCATATACAAGTTATTTTAATAAATTTAAGAGTGGTGAAAGTATTTTTTAATGTTTAATCTATATTTTTCTGCATTTTATTTTATTACCTAAAATATATTATGTTATGTTATTTTATTATTATTATTATTATTTAATATTTATGTTAACATTGTTTCATTATGCTATATTACCCTTCTAAATACCTGCCATTATATTTTAGTCAACATTGTTAAATGATTAAAGGAATCATCTACCTACCTTGAACAGAAATTACCATTATACCAAACTAATAATTTATTAACAAATTCTTCATACCTACCTATAAAATATAAACCTTAATAATCAACTCAGTGTCGAAGTACCTTGTATCTTTTTTTTATTTTCAATAGTTATTTTTGGCATATCTAGGAATTACAATGCTTTTGACAAAGCAAGCCAATGGGCTTTGATTTTAACAACCATACAAATATGTTTTTTTTTAAACATTAGAAGTATATAAAATCATTTATACCAACTAATTTTTAAAATTGTATTTATCTTTGAATTAATAAAATATTGACAAAATAAATACAACAGCACCAGCTACTGTACATTTAATCACCTCCGCCACAGAAATATAGCTTGTATTTCGTAGGATAACCCTGGAATAACCTCATTAAAAATATATATATAAATCAGAATTATAGTAAATACTCCTTGTCAATACTGTTTATCAAATGTCTGTATTAAATATTGAATACAACAATTTAATATACCTATAAAACAAAGAATATAATTCAATCAAGATTAAATTATTATTTCAATTTCCTGTATTTCCATATTTGTGTAAGTGTGGTGTTACATATAGAAAAGTACGAGAAAAATCATTTAGATACCTCATAAGTACTTAGATTAATGTTTTAACTGATATAAATTGATATAATTACTTAACAATTTGATTTAAGTTTGCATTTCGTAAACTGAAATGATAAGAGATGATTATGTAGTTATTAATGTGTCATAAGAATTAGGCATGAATAATAAATCATAGTACTTTTAATGTGGCATTAGAGATATCCCAACCTTCCAAATAAGCTTTTGCTCTATAAACTATATTTTACAAATTCTTCATAACTTTTTCACTATTTATTTTTTTAAAGATTTTTATTTTTATATTCTTGAAGCCATATTTACGGATTCGTATTAAATACAAATTTGGTAGGTATTTTTCTTTCTTATTTTCTTTTATATTTTTTTTTTTTTTTATTAGTTAAAATTGCTACTTTTAATGTTAATGTGAAATATTATTTTATTATTTAAAGTGGTTTACAAGTAATTCCTCTTTAAGATTTTGAATTTATGCCTGTATGATATATTAATATATAATAAAACACATTATTTCTTATTGTTTCAGTTTGCGACATACTAAAATGTATTAAAATAAAAATAAAAAATCATGTCTGAAATGACGGAGGAAGAGAACTCCGGATCACGTGCAATCAAACGTCAACATTTGGATTCCACTGACACTTCATTATCAAACTCCTCATCTGATTATTCTTGTCCTGTATGCTATGATATTATCCATGAAGCACATATCACAAAGTGTGGACATTCATTTTGCTATAGTTGTGTTTCCAGAAGTCTAGAAACAAATTCTTCTTGCCCAAAATGTGGTAACATGTTATCAGGAGGCATCTGTGATATATTTCCAAATCTAGCACTTGATAAATTGGTAACCAAGTATAAACTTGTAAATCCTGGACGTAAAATAGAAAACTCTAGTAAACTAGGTTTAATTGCTGGACTACGAGGATTTGTCAATGCTGAATCTAAGAAATTAACATTATCTGATGTTGATGCAATGTTGGAACTTTTAACTCGACGTAAGCGTAAACTTGAAGCTGAGTCAGCTTTGGCTCAAAATCGGTTACTCTATGAATTCCTTGAAAGGTTATTATGTGATAAAGAATCACAAATGCGCCGGATTGGAAGACAAGTGGAGTTGGTGAAAAAAGATGTAGCTTTTGTAAAAAAAATTTTAAAAGAATGGGAAGCGAAGAAACCTGTAGTTACAGATATAGAACACAATAATATCAATGAAAAATTTGATAATGCTCCTCCAATAAGTAGTGTCAATAATTGTATCCCAGGTAATATTCAACGTAGGCGTATGTGTTCACATTTTGATGATTTTGTTGATTGTTATTTTTCATTGAGAGCAAAAGAATTAGTATTTGGTAATAGGCACTCAACAGAAGAAGATGGAAATGTTAAAGAAAAAGATCATGAAAAAGGATTGGACGAGTTTCGAGAAAATCTAGTGAAATTTTCTAAGTTTAATGCCCTTAGACCCATAGCTACACTGAATTATGGCACTGATATATTCAATAACTCAACTATAGTATCAAGTATTGAATTTGATAAAGATGATGAATATTTCGCTATAGCTGGTGTAACAAAACGCATTAAAGTATTTGAATATGATTGTGTATTGCGCGACAGTGTTGACATTCATTACCCTTGTGTAGAAATGATATCTGCTTCAAAGATATCTTGTGTTAGTTGGAACTCTTATAGAAAAAATACTGTTGCTAGTAGTGATTATGAAGGGGCTGTATGTGTGTGGGACGCAGGTACAGGTCAACGTACAAGGATATTTCGTGAACATGAAAAACGATGTTGGAGTGTTGATTTCAACAAGGCTGATGCTGGCCTAATGGCTTCTGGATCAGATGATGCACGTGTTAAACTTTGGACACTTAACCAAGAACGGTCTGTTGCATGTCTGGAAGCAAAAGCCAATGTATGTTGTGTTAAGTTCAATCCAGTTGGTGCTTCTTACCTGGCATTTGGCTCTGCTGATCATTGTGTTCATTATTATGATTTACGACATGCCAAACGTGCTTTAGCTATATTTAAAGGTCACAAAAAAGCGGTGTCATATGTTAAATTCCTAAACGGAAAGGAAATGGTGTCCGCATCAACCGATAGTCAGTTAAAACTATGGAATGTCAATGAAGCCCACGAAGGATGTGTTCGTTCTTTTGTTGGTCATGTTAACGAAAAAAACTTTGTTGGCTTGGCCACAGACGGTGATTACATAGCTTGTGGATCTGAAAATAATTCTCTTTATATCTACTACAAGGGATTACAAAGAAAATTATTCACGTTTAAATTTGAAGCAAATAACGCAATTTTGAGTGCATCTGAAGAAGAAAAAGATAGACGAAGGGATGATGACGTTAATGAATTTGTTTCCGCTGTTTGCTGGCGTCAAACATCCAATATACTCATGGCCGCTAATAGTCAAGGGATTATTAAAGTTCTAGAACTTAAATAATTCTATGATTCATTTCATTATCACCTTAAAACTGTATATTTTTAAATTAGTTAATGTTATTATTTATTTTTATATAAAATCATCTATTTATCTCATTTGTATGCAATATATTTTGAAATAGTGTGATATTTTGTGTTTTATTATATGCACACTGCTGACAAAGTGTGTGTTTGAATATTATTATGTTGTATTGATAAATTTAGAAATACCAATATTAAGTATCTGTGAATTTGTGTGCTTCCATAAGCCAAATGTCCATTATCCTACATAGTATTTATAATAGATAAATTTATATTTTTATTATTATTACTATTAGCTGATTATAATTGTGTTGAAAATATTTTATGTAGATGAACAGTTTAATATGAATGCAAATTTACTAAAAATATATTTATATAATATGATTATAGTAATTTTTAAAACTTTGTTGATTATTTTCTTATTTCTATTCCATTTGAAACAATTAAGTTAAGTATTATAGTAATTTAGTAATATTATATTTTTCTAGAGGAAAGGGGTTTATGAAAAAAGGAAAATCTCGGTTATTTTTTAACACTAATCTTAAGTATGGAACAATTGCCGTGGTTGGAATTGGTAAAGAAGAATTAGATGATAAAGAAAATAGTGATGGAATTGATGCTAAAAAAGAAAATATTCGCATCGCAACAGCTAGTAACGCAAAAACATAATTTAATTGTTAGTTATAATTTTGTATGTAATGAAAAAATTGTATTTTAGATGGTTGTCGTAGTCTTGTAGATTGTGGTATCCAAAATATATTTGTATCTGCTATGAATGATTCAGAAAGTGCTGCTGAAGGTTCTATGTTGGGAACTTGGAAATTTCAAGAGTATAAGAACAAAAAAGATGAAATTCCAAAAATATCATTATTTGAAGATACATACAGGTTTGTAAATTGATGGTATAATATTTTTAAGTAACTAAATAAACTTATATTAGGCTTTCCTTTTTATAAACTTGTAGCGATGGGTGGTGTCGGGGAATAATTAAATCGAATGCTCAGAATTGGTCAAGAAAGCTTACTGAATCTGCTTCTAATCATATGACTCCAACTGTGTTCTCTAAAGTAATGTATAAATTTGATTTTTATTTTTCTTAAATAATGTTATAATATTTTAAGAGTAAAAACATTAGTGTTAGTTGTCTTATTAATGGCTATATAATTCTTGTATTATACTGTTCAAAAAATTATTCAAATATCTAATAACTGCAAAAATATTTAAGAGATATAAGGTATAACAAATGTAAGACTAATACAAACGTCCACATGAATATTGTTTCCAAGTCGTTTGTTTTATAATATGATAATATAATAATATAGTAATAAATTATTTATAAAGCTTCATTTTATTAACTTGATGGTTATTTAATTTGTAAAAATAAACCATAATTTTTCTTAGGAAGTTCAAGATGTACTTGGAAAACTTGGTGTTAATGTAATAGTACGGGACAAATGTTGGGCTGAAGAAAAAAAAATGGGAGGCCTGTTAAATGTTGCAAAAGGCAGTATACAACCTTTATCATTTTTGGAAATCAATTATTCAGGTGGACCCAAAAACGACAAACCTGTAGTTTTAGTTGGTATGCTAATTAAATACTGAATTTGTGCATAACAAAAAGTGGTAAACATTTGTCTTATGTTTGTCAGGCAAAGGAGTAACATTTGACAGTGGAGGCATTTCAATCAAACCATCAGCAGCCATGGGTGAAATGCGAGCTGATATGATGGGTGCTGCCAATGTAGTAGCTGCCATCTCTGCAATTGCCGAACTAAAACTCCCAATAAATGTGATAGGTGAGTAAAAAAAGAATTTAGGAATAAAAAGTATAAATTAATAAAAGCCAAGGTAATTTTACACATTCTATGAATGCAATTTATTATGTTGATTTTGTTAAAGGGTCCAGAGTATTTTAACATTTATATTTTTAGGTCTGACTCCATTATGTGAAAATATGCCCAGCAGTAGTGCACTAAAGCCGGGAGATGTTATTGTTGCCATGAACGGTAAATCTATACAAGTAGACAATACAGATGCTGAAGGTAGGCTTATACTTGCAGATGCTCTCTGTTATGCAGCTACGTTCAAGCCAAAAATAACTATAGATCTTGCTACTCTAACAGGTTAATATATATTATATATATTTGTTTCAAATTACATTTAGCTTAGAATAATTGTATCACAACATGTTCTTATAAAATATGTAAATATGTCTATGGTGTTAAATAGGTGCTATGGTGGTGGCCATTGGAGAAGCTGCTACTGGAGTGTTCAGTTCATCTAACATACCATGGGCTGCCATAGAGTCAGCTGGCTACTACACGGGTGACAGAATGTGGCGATTTCCCTTATGGAACTATTATTCTTCATTAATAAATGGTACTTACCAAATAAATAAAAAAATATTAAAAAGATACTCTAATGAACATGATATAACTGTTAGTTGATTGTATTAAAACATCATCACAAAACTAACTATTCGTGTATAACAAGTTGATACGTCTTGATTAAGTGTTTGTTCTATTTATGTCTCTTCAGGTTATTCTGGTTTTGATTTGGACAACATTGGGAAAGGAAAAGGTGGTGGTGCCTGTACAGCTGCAGCATTTTTAAAGGTATATGATTGATTATGAAAAAAAAAATATTAAGAAAATAGGAACAATATTATCTATATTATGTATTTATGTGTAATGTACAGGAATTTGCTCCACCCGGTGATTGGATTCACATGGACATTGCTGGAGTAATGAAATCCAATGGAACAGATAATTTGTATATATCCAGTGGTATGTCTGGCAAACCTACAAGAGCTTTAGTACAGTTCATTTCAAATTTGTCAGAAAAAATTTAACCTTACACTCTTTTTGCAGAAGTTATTACTATGAATATAATTGTCGTTTTACTTATTTTCAATTATTTGTAATAAAACTAATTATTAAATTTCTTGGTTAGTTGCTTATTTATTACTTGTATAAATGTAAAATAGACCATAGTTTACACTGAACAGCCAACCTAAAATGTTATGAAAAGAAAAAAAATAGGTATGTTCCGCTGTTTATTATTTATAACTACTGAATGATAATATTTATTTTATTGACTAATGGCGACTTAGGTTGTTGATTATGTGTCAATTTGAATATTCTAGAAATCTCAATCAATACATAAAATAAATGAAAATGTTCATAGATTATCGAAAAGATAACACTGTTTAACAATGAAACAAAAAATATGGTTTTTATTTTTGAATCTCCCTGAACGTCAAATAATAGTGCATCAATATACATAATATTCTGTGTTAGGTAAATTAAATCAAATTTATTTGGGATTGTATTCATTTTTTACAATACATTTTTGTGAATTGGGTGACTGGTCATTTGGATTAAACGGTTATCAGATTTCAAAATAAAAGTATAAATTCAAAATGTTAAAACAAATTGTTCCTATTTGTGTAAAGTTGATCAAGGGTAATATAAAACTATATACTATTGTACTACCTAATAAGTTAATATTGTGGTATACTTTGAAAAAAAAAATGTTTAATTTAGCAACAGCTCATTAATAAACGTGTACTAGATATTCTATGTATATAAAAGACAAAAAATGTTTGCACCCAAGTCCTTTATGCATTCCTAAACCCTTTATCCGATTGCGATGAATTTTGGTACAGATAATAGATATAGATTAGACCGCGGGGAAGAAGATAAGCTACATTTTGTCTCTAAAAAGGTAGATAATAGGTCCAAAACGGGAGGTTCTCAAACAAGGTATTTAAAAATGGGTGTCGAGTTCGAACCACGGTTCGGAGGGACACATTTTTTGCATTGTTTTTACATTGTATTAATATGCAGTAATCCGAGCTTATAATTGACTGGCCGTGATGCAACAACACGCTTCTACATCAACTGTATAATGTTAATACTTCTTAAAATTATTTAGAAATTTAATGTGAAACATGCATTTCAGATAAATTTACACTTTTATTTAATTATTTATACTAGTACCTACTACCTAGGTCTGTTTATTATTAATCAAAAATAATTTTTTTACATTAGTCGATCCTAAAGAAAAAGAATACTCAGTAGATCTTAATCAAAAAAAATTTGGTATCCCTGCACAAGGTTATTTTTCGGGAAGCTATGGCCCCCAAGCACCCCTTAATCACAGAAAGTGAAGTTCGTGCAAAAATTGTTTGTTTTGCTGATGAGTGATGACACGTAATTTGCCTTCATGATAAAAATAATGAAAATGTATCTGGTACTAAAGCAACTATCACCTTTAATTATAATCTCCATAAAATCTTGGTTTGATAATAATTTACTCGAAATAAATTTAAATAAAACCAAACATGGGGGACGGAGTAGCCGAGAGGACTAAAGCGTCGGTTGCGACTCACATCGATGCCGGTTTGAGACCTCGGTCATGGGTGGAATTTTTCTTCTGGCAAGTCACATTGTCCGGAGAAGTGCCGCCATCCCCCACCCGGGCATGGCAGATACCTACGTATGTATATAAATGTAAATTCTGCCAAAACAAACACACACGTGTTCCCCCTACCAACAAAAACCTACGAACAAAACAAAAATAGCTAATGGCCTAAGTTGCCGGGCTCAAGTTCAATAAAAAAAAAAAAAAAAACCAAACATATTGTTTTCAATATTCCAATTATTACCTATTAAAGAAATTAAAAAATGTGTATTCATTCGTCATTATGTGCATAGAATAAATATCAAGACAGTGTTCGTGTATATGCGTTGACAAAGTTAATTGTACCTAAACGGCTTTACATATTGATTTGTAATTTAAATGAAAAAGTACATAGATTATATTATTATAATTTATAGGGTACCTAAAGTACTAATTTGTATAACTTTTTTTACATTTTTCAACATTTTAGTGATGAAACAATAAAAATTTTTCCTGCGCTTATGAAAACTATTGGGAATTTTAAATTTTGACCTCCAGAAATAGATTCACTTTCCAAACGAACAAGATACTGAAGTTAAAAATCGAAGCATTATTTCGTCCACTTACCGTACAGAAACAAAAAAAATTCAAAGAAAAAACACATAATTGTAAAATCAATACATTCATCGATCCTCTCTGAATTGGTTTTTTTAATAACTATTAATTTGGTTTATAAATGGTATATAAATGGTATTATAAATGTACCTATTGAACAGCCACTTTTTAAATATGTTATGCAAATATGGTTTATTTATGTTACATTAATTGCTCGTAATAAACGTTATTTGAATAATATAAGTATAATATAATATATATAATGACTGAGAAGATTTGTTTTTATTCAGTGGGGTTTACGTGACGTTGAGTGAAGAGAATACGTGTAACAGGGACCTATGCTATGTTCGTAATGGTTGTTGAACGAAAACGAGCAGTACCTATCGCCGTCTGCGTCGACGACGCCGCCGCCGCCGCCTAAATTGAAGAAGAGCAGCCCATGCGACCCTGGTATGCCTGTCCTGTAACGACACCCCAGCACAATATTTTGCGTATCAAATATGGAAAACGAGACCCAAAAACTAGACACATAAACTCTGCTGGCCGCCTGCACGAAAGTTGGCTCATTAAAACATTGCACACTAATTTCTCCACCAGTCTGCGTGGAGGTCAAATCCGACACTGGCTCGGTGTATAATATTAACCCGTATTACATAGGGACATACTCAACTTAATTACCTTTAAAAAATTATAATTAAAAAAATAAAAATCATATTTAAATTAAAATTACACCATCGTATTCAGCGCAAATTTATCTTTAAGAATAAATTACAAAAAAAAATATTAATACCCTATATATTTACGTTATAAATGTTATTATTAAATTAAGTATTTTAATTATTTATAAAGCCAATGTATGTATTATACCGGTGCATATTATTTTCTAGAGGTAGATTCATATTTAAGATACTGATTGGCGATTAATTACACCAAATTGAGGAAAATTTTAATATGTCTTTCTAGCTTAAGAAACTATATTGTTCCTCTTCATCTAGAGACAAACTTATAGACATGCGATCAAAAGGCAACATGATACACATACATTCATCCAATAATCTATTTAGTTTAATTTCTACTTTAGAAAATCGAAACTAGAAACATTGAAAAATGAAGAACTTAATATGGATATTTTATTAACTATTATGTCAATGATTGAACAAGGTGATTCAATCCAATTGGTCGGTTGTGTTGATCAGAAGGAAGAATTTTCTAAAGCATATTGTCCGTTTTTTTTAATAATGCGCATGTGTTTTATTGTAAAAAGACTAAAGAGCCAATTATAAAGATACTAAGACCAGTAAAGAAAAAACAAAAAAACAGGAAAATATTCAAACTGTAGTAAATAATAATAATAATAATGTAAAATAAGTATGTATACCTAATAATTATGTAGGTAAGCTAAATAGTTTACCCATTTTTACTGTTTATATGTACATTTGAACGGTTTCATTTCAACTTAAAATTTGATAAATGTTGTGAAAAATTGAACTTTAAATACTTATAAAACAAAATTTTGCCTATGTATGTTTAAAATTGTTCAACTACTATTTTAACAATCATCAATATATCGAGAGCCTTGTAATGCTTTTTCACGCTTTTAGACGTAACAAATACAATTTTATTGACATTTATTGAAAAAGAAATAAAAAAATTGGAAACTGAAAATATCTGTAAGCGGCTCAAATCGAGTCAAAATATATTGAAAATGTTATGAACTATAGGAATTAATAAAATAAACATATTGTGTTTTTATTTTTTTTATTTTTTTATTAATTTTTTATTTTTTATTTTTGTGTCTGTGTACACGATAAGTAGTCGAAATAATGCTTCGATTTTCGACTTCAGTATCTTGTTCGATTGGAAAGTGAATAACGTTGGTGCATTAGGGAGGTCAAATTTTAAAATTCCCAGTACTTTTCAAAAGCGCCAAGAAAAACAAAAGAAAAATTAAGGAAAAACGAGAATTTTTACGCAAAATCGATTTTTCAGAAATTTGAATTTGGTTTTTGGTGTAACTTTAAAACAAATGACCGTAGATACATGAAATTTTCACTGGTTGTTTATATTTGCATTTTCTATACACGATAACATTTTCAAA